>RJWH01009257.1:0-24043 GCA_004363575.1 Solenodon paradoxus | reverse complement strand
TGCAGCATTTTAAACATAGTATGCCATTCCTTTATGACTGTAAAGTTTCCACTGAGTAATTCACTGATAGTTTTATGGGAGCTCTTTTGTATGGAACTCATTTTCCTCTAGTTTCTTTTAAAACTCTTTATCTTTTATTTCTTTCATTTTAATTACATGATGTCTTGGTATGTGTCTGTTTGGGTTTATTATGCTTGGATCTCTTTGAGTTTTTTGGATCTAGAGGTCTTTTTCCTTCCCCAGGTTAGGGAAGTTCTTAGCTATTACTTCTTGTTTTTTTTTTTTTTTTCTTTTTAAAAGAAAGATGCAGGCAGGAATGAAGGCGAGTAGGCAAGCAGGCAACGAGAGGAGAAAGAAGAGATTTCATTTACTTTATTTTACCTGTACATTTAGGTTGCTTCCTCGGCACCAGGACGCAAACTTGGGTCTTTGGGATGTACGTGGACTATGCTTGATCAGAGGTATCATACATAACTGCTACTCCATCAGTGTGTGCCTACATGAAGTTTTATTGTGTCTGTGGAATTGAGGTGAACTCAAGATCTTGTTAGTTGCTATCCTGGGTGGAGTATTCATAACATAATTTGATTAGGCCAGCACAATCACATTCTACACAATGCTCTAATTGTGTACCAGGTTGACTTTGAAGTAAAAAAGGCAAGTTATATAATATGTCAATTATATCTCAATAAAACTGGAGGAGGTAAATTATGGAAGAAACGCAAATGGCTAATAAAAATGCAGACTTTCAACCAAATAAAGAAAGGTAAACTAACACATCAAGGCAATTTTTTATCATCACATCAGCAAATGTTTAGAAGAACGATAATACCCAATAATGAGGTAGGTAGAACAGACAGATGTTCTCAAAGGTAAGGAAGAGAATGATTCTACCCTTTTGGTTAAGCCACAGTTCCACCTAATCAACTGTAAAATACATAGATCCTGGATCTTAATTTTCATACTTTTCGGTATATGCCTGGCAGAAATAAAAGTATCAGCCAGGTGGTATTTACTATAGCAACATTACAAAGACAGAAGTAGAAACAACAGGAATGTATCCAAGGGCAAATAGTTGAAAACATAATTCATTCATATTAATAAAAAATGTTCCATTTCTTAAAAAAAAAATAAAAGAGTTGGGAGTATAGTCTCTGAGTGACACCCAAGATAAGCTGGTTTAAAAACATCTTCCAGAGTGATGGGCACATTGCGATATTTTTTAATTTTTGTTTTAAAAAGCTGCTTAACAAAAAGAGAGAGAATTCTTTCATATTTATTTGTATCTGTTTATAAGAATGTAGACATGATTATCAAAAATGCTGTAGGATAAGGAAGATGTAACAGTTTTTGCATGTACTTCTATGCTGAATTGTTTGCTCTGATACAGTGAATATATATTTCTGTGGAAAATTTAAAGAGTAAAATTAAAAAAATAAAAAATGTTGTTAGGGATACAAAATTTTCATTCCTTTCAATATGTTAAGTCACAGAAACTCTCAGTCTGGTCTTTTCCTCATCTAACTAAACTGGTTCCATCCACCTAGTCTGTATAGTGATTAAAATGATGCATTTAAGGAAAACAGGACGAGTTAAAATATGGCTCTCCAAAATTCCTACCTAATAATCATGGGAAGTTTTCTGCATTATAGCTATAACTTAGGAAAATAATAGGGCATATGGGATTTATGTGTGGTACATTATAATTTTCTCCTTTAAAATACTGAGAATAGGTTTCTCAATCAGAGCTTTCATGATGAACATATGAGTTTCTATAACAGTTTGACACAAAGCAGAAACTGAATAAGACGCTCTGCCTCATCCAATATACACAGTTAGACTCTCCTAGACAGATCACATCTTGACATTTAGAAAACTATTCTTTGCTCCCCCACAAACTCAATTTACTATAAGGCAGTTATCTGCCCGATTCTCTCCCAAAAAAGGAGGTAGTAGGTAAAGAAACTGATGCAGCTGTTTATTAAATAGTTTGATTACAAATGTTTTTTATACTTACAATAAAAAAATAGAACAAAGAATTCAGTTCTTTGCAAGAAAGATTCCTGATGAGGGCAGTGTCCACTGGTGAGGATCACTTTCTAACACTGTCTGAAACAGAGAAGAAAGGCGTTTCCTCTCTCAAAATATTTTACCTCTCCAACCCAGAAAGTGATCCAGGAATGTTTGGGCTCCCAAAGAAGTCCACACAAATTAGGATACACTTTTTATGGAGCACTTCTTAATTCCTCAAAAGGGAAATAATCTCTGCATTAACATCTCAGAGGTGTACTTCCATGAAAACTTGATTTAAGAAGTATATACCATCATTATCACTTGTAGATAAATGCAGAAAAGTCACTTCCCAGAGTAAAGAGTGACAACAGTAAGCAAAGGCAATATCCAAAGCCATACATACTAAAATGACCATCACAAATTAATATCAGATTTTTATTTATAAGCAAACTTTTTCAGTGACTCATTCTGTGACCTTATCTTATTAAAGTTTAAAAAAGAAAATTCAAGAAGTATTAATAAATTGAATCTAGAAATGGGAGTTTTAGTTACTTATAATTCTTTGACAATTTTCTATCCTTGGTATTACACTAGTCTGTCTTCATCTAGACATTCACTTATATTATTTGACATTTAAAATATGATTTTTCATATATGAAATTAATAAGTGAAAAATTGGAAACTTGGTTGAAGATCAGCTTTTCTGATTTCTTTTCTTTTCTTGATAAGCAAATTTGGAGGCTATATTAGCTCTTTCAACACGGGAAATTAGTTTATATCTGGCTTGGTTCAGTAAATTTTTTACTAGGAGGAAAAGATAGAAGCTTGAGAAGACCTAATAGATCTTTATCCAAAAATTATAATAAATCTTAAAGTCAAGAACAATATGGAGGTACACCCTGGTGGGCTAGTGGGTAATCCCATTGGGTGCAGTCCACAAACATCCCAAGGACCCAGGTTTGCATCCCAGGGACAACTGAACAATCAAGATGAGCAACTAACTAATAAACAAATAAAATGCTTAAAAACAAAAGAATAATAGTAATATCAACATGCTAATCATATTGCACATTTACACTAGGTGCCAGGCACTGTGCTAAGAATATGATAGGTACTGAGCCCACTTAAATACTTGTGCCTGCATAGGTTTATGTCTATTAAATTACTACTATAACTATGAAAGGTAGCCCTTTTATCTGCCAAAGTCTGAGTCTACATTACAATTGTATGGGCACTCTATTCACACTGTAATCCCAGGAGGTCACTGGTTGCTCAGTTATATATCTATTATTTCATCGGCTCATTCGCAATACAGCCATCAAACTTCTCAATACTTTTTAAGCAAAGGATTTAGATTACCTGAGAGGGTATGTCCTGCTGAATTACTTATACTCCACAAACTTATGAAAGGAATCCAGCAGCCCTGTCAGAAAGGTTTCAATAGTCTGCAGCCTGCAGGTGGCTATGACAGCAACCCCAAGGACAGACTTGAAAATTAGGAAATTAGGGTTGACATTTAGGCCAAGAAATTAGAGAGTTCCCCCAGGTTATTTAAACCATGGGGGTGTGTGTGGGGAGTGGGGTAGAGAAGAGCATCTGCTATTTAAAAGAAGACAGGCAGCCCATTTCTGAAAAGACATGACTGTTTGGAAGTCAAAGCCAAAGACACCAGCCAATTGTAAAACAGATGAAATTCCACTGGTGTGCTGTGGTAAGGAAATAGTTGGAAGGCTAAACACAGGGCAGGACACATCAGTCAAAGAAAGTATGTGGTTTCTAAATGGCCAGGCAGCACATTTGGGGAATTTTTCTAGGGGCTAGGGTAAAGGGTTATTGGATGCAGGGGTGGTAATTTGCACTGATTGAGTGAATCAGCCTCCCCGTGTCAACATGTGGCTGGGACGCTCCATCTATGGGAAAACGTCCATGGAAAGGCTCCAGCTCTTACACCACTACTCAGGGAACTCACTAAACTGAAGCCATAAGAATTGGCCAGAGTGAGACCACCCAGCATTTCTGGACAGTCTGTCCCCTATGGATTAGCAGACATAATTTTCCAAACCAAATAAATTTTATGAGTTGCTGAGGGAGAACATGCTATCACAAGTAAAACAAATAGCAAAGGAGTTGGGGCCTATTCCTACTCAGCTTTCTGTTCAAGCACTGTGTGGAGTAATAGTGCTAGTCCCTAAGCAAGTCTCCTTACCAGTGATATCTGAAATAGCTTTATGAGGATTCAGAGAATGCTGAGGGGTGTTCTCCTCCTGTTTCACTTTAATTCAGTCCTGTTGAAAAAATAAGACTGAAAATACAGGCTGCTAAGACCATATTCTTCCATGAGCTATAATACTAAATAAGTCAGAAACACAGATATCAAGGTAAAAGACAAAGATCCATTTTACTTAAAAGTAAATACTTTGAAAAAACTGTTTTTGGGACATGCAAAATAAAAGCTGGTGGGCTAAGCCATTAGAACTTAAAAGGTATGGTCAGGTAAATGACCTGGAGGGCATGTACATGGGAAATACACGAATCACATTTTGCAAACTTACAAATGGATTATAAAAATGAAGATAATTGATCAGACTTAGGAAGTTCAGACTTACTGGGTTTTTCTGATTAAGACTTAGAGGCTCAATAGTAAGCTAGAGGAAGCCTCCAAGTGAATTAGTGAGTTAGAAGATAGTGCATTGGATTCACTAAGGCAGACCAGCAAAGAAGAAAAAAAAAATGCAAAGAAATGAAGACAGCATACAAATCATATGGATAACATCAAGATAAACAACATTTGCATCATATTACTCCCAGAAAAAGAAAAGAGGGAGAAGGGGGCAGAAATTGTATTTGAAGAAATAATAGATGAGAACTTTCCTAACCCAAGAAAGAAAGCAGACCTCCAACACCAGGAAGATCAAGGAGTTCTAAAAAGAAATTCAAACAAACCTACAAGAAGGCACATTGTCATTAAAATGTCAAAAATACAAGATGTTGTTTTTAAAAATATGTTATTACTTCTTTTGTGTACATTGTTGTATTCATTTTAAGATAGTGAAATGCCTCCTCAGACTGTGCTAATTTCACACACCTACCGCCAGAGTTCCAGTACCCTTTTACCACCACCTTGTTTCCTCCACCCTCCTGCAAGAGAGAATCTTAAAAACAGCTAGAGAAAAACAAGTTACATATAATGGAGCACTCATAACACTTAGGGGGCTAAGACATAGACTGTGATAGTCTTTCAAGATGTGGGGATTGGGTGGCAAAAATTTTAATATTTTTAAACCGTAAATATATGTTCTGACCATTTTATAAACATCAAATGACTTAATCTATTTCTCTTTATAAATCTTTACCTTAACAAATTCCTAGATTATAAATTTTCATATACAATTAAATTAAAAAATGTATTCTAACTTTTTAGAGTTATATATAAAATGAGCAAATACTCTACTGAAAAGATGTCCGTTCTCACTGTTAATCTACACATTTAACAAAAGCCTTCCCCCAAATGACATTAGGAGTCTTTCTGGAGTATTAACAATTTAATTTCAAGGTTTACTTGAAAGATAAAAAGAAAGACTTGCCAGATTGGGGATGGGGATGGTGATATGAAAAAGAAATGAGGGGATACTAGACCCATCTTATATTAAGTATATTGGAAAGACTACTATTAAAAAAAGTGGTGTTGGTGTGTGATTATAAAACAGGCCAAAAATACAGAAGAGAAAATAACAAAAAAAGCCCAAATGCATACAATGTTAGTAGTAAATATTAATACTTCACTTGAATTAATCCAGACAGAAAATTAACATGGAAATAAAAGTCCCCAAATGAAGGAAAAGACTTGAAAAACTTGGATTGAACCTAAAATGTATACACAGACCTTTACAGAGCTTTCCATCCTAAAGTAAGTGAATACACATGGAACGTTCTCAAGGATAGATCATAACTTGGGACATAAAAACAATTCTGAATTAGCACAGGAAGATTGAAATTATAGATAGTAACTTCTCTGATCACAGTGACACAGAAAAAGAAAACTGGAAGAATCTCAAACATACAGATGCTAAACAGCATACTTCTAAATAACTTCTGGATGAACAAGACAATCAAAGATGAAATAAAAATTACTTGAAAATAAATGTGAATGAAGAGATGAGTTACAGGAACATAAAGGATGCACCAAAGACAGTAATAAGAAAAAAAGCTCATAGCAATATGAGCCCACATTTAAAAAAAAAAAACAAAACAAAACTCAAAAAAAGTCTCAAATATGCTATCTAATCTTATATCTGAAGGAATTAGAAAAAGAACTGAAACCAAAAGTCAGTAGAAAAGAATGATAAAATTTAGAGTGAAAAGAAACTGAAAACAAAAGCCCATGCAAAAGATCAGTAAAACAAAACGTGCTTTGTAAATATAAACAAAATTGATAGACCTCTAGCTAGACTCACAAAATAAAAAGGGAAGAAACGCCTTAAAAAAGAATCAGAAATGAAACAGGTAAAATTACAACAGATACCACAGAAATACAAAGGATCATTAAGTGGCTACTATAAATATCTATATGCCGATAAATCTGACTATCTTGAAGAAAATGGACAGATTTCTAGAATCATACAACCTTCTAAGACTGAATTAGAAAGAAATACATAGCATAAACAGGCCAATCACAAGCACAGAAATTGAAACAGTAATCAAAAGTCTCCCAAAACACAATAGCCTAGAACCAGATGGCTTCACTAGTGTATTAAAACTTTCCAAGAAAACCTAATAGTCATCCTTCAAACACTCTTCAACAAAACTGAAGAGGAGTAAATACTCTCAAATTCAGTTTACTAGGTCAACATATACCCTGATTCCAAAACAAAACAAGGATAGTACACAAAAAAAGAAAATTATAAACCATTAATGTTGATGAACATATATATAAAATAACTCAACAAAATCTAGGTGAACTGAACTCAACAATATATAAAAAGAATAATTTATCATGATCAAGTGGGATTTAATCCAGGGATGTTTTAACATGTTAATCAATTAATGTAATATAACAAAAGGAAAAAAAATCATATGATTATATAAGCAGAGAAAAAGCATTTTACAAGATTCAACACCCACTTATGATACAAGAAAAGAAAAACACTCACTAAAATGGAAAGAATGTCACCAAAAAGAAAACTGCAGACCACTTTAGTACCCCCTTATGATAAAAACTCTATATAAAATTTGGATAGAAGTAATATACCTTAACATAATAAAGGACTTATATGGTAAACCCATAACCAAAACCATACTCAATGGTAGAAAACTGAAAGTGTTTCTTATAAGATTAGGAATAAGACAAGGCTGTCCACCCTCACCACTGATATTCAACGTCATATTAGAGATCCTAGCCTTGAACAATTAAGCAAGAAGATAAAGTAAAAGGAATCCAAATTGGAAATGAAGAAGTAAAACTTTCACTATTTGCATATGACATGATAACATAATATAAAATCCTAAAGAAAGCATCCAAAAAAACCCCAAAAACCAGACTACTAGAATTAATGAGTACATTAAAGTTACAGGCTAAAAATCAATACACAAAAATCTGCTGCATTTTTATATGAAAACGATATGATAAAAAAAGAATGAAATCAAGAAAACTATACTATTTACAACAGAAACAAAATTAATTAAAAACCTTGGAATATACTTAACGAAGGAGGCAAAGATCTGTATTATGAAAACTATATGACACTTAAAAGAAACAGAGGAAGATGCAAAGAGATGAAAAGATATACCATATTCATGGAATGTTAGGAAAGAATCAATATTATTAAAATTGTTAAAAAAGCCATCTCACCTAAAACAATATACAGGTTAAATGCAAAATTTCACTGGCATTTTTCAAGGAAATAGAACAATAATATTTAAATGTATATGGAACTACATAAGATCCCAAAGAGACAAAGCAATCATGAGGAAAAAAAAAAAATCCCTGGAATTTAAGCTATATTACAAAGTGACAGTAATCTAAACTATATGGTACTGAAATCAAAACAAAGATTAGTGAAATAGAATTTAGACCTCAGAAATAAATTCACATATTTTATCAGTTAATTTATGACAAAGAGGCCAAGAGCATATAATGAACAAAAGAAAAGTCTTTTTAAAAAATAGGAGATCTGGATAGCCACATGCAAAAGGATGAAGCTAGATCACTTAATACCATACATAAAAATAATTCAAAATGGATTAGTGACTTGGATGTAAGATAAGAAACCAAAAAATATTTAGAACACATAGGCAATAAATTGATACAACCTAAGCCTTAAATGGGTCTTTGAGAACTCAACTCCAGAGGCAAGGGAATCAAAAACAAAAATTAAAAAGTGGGCCTATGTCTAACTTAAAAAGCTCTGCACTAAAACAAGAGACCTTACTGAATAAGTGAAGATATCTGTACATCAGACATCTGACAAAGACTTAATATCCAAAATAATATAAAGAACACATAAAACAATATTAGAAAAACAATCCAATTAAAAAATGGGCAGAAGATCTGAATAGACATTTCTCCAAAGAAGACATACAGTTTGTC
The DNA here is from genome assembly GCA_004363575.1 of Solenodon paradoxus. Taxonomy (NCBI): domain Eukaryota; kingdom Metazoa; phylum Chordata; class Mammalia; order Eulipotyphla; family Solenodontidae; genus Solenodon; species Solenodon paradoxus. The sequence continues at coordinate 15,444 of RJWH01009257.1, read as the reverse complement.
AACAGGCACAGAAAAGATGTTCCTTATCTTGTGCTAATAGGGAAATGCAAATAAAAAAAAAAAAACAGATATCGCCTCACATGTATAAAAATGACTGTTATCTAAAAAGCTAGAAACAGTAAGTATTGACAAGATTGTGGAGAAAAGGGAATCCTTCTGCACTGTTGGTGGGAGTATAAATTGGTGCCACCAGTATGGAAAACAGTACGGAAAGATCTCAAAAAATTGAGAATGGGAATTCTATATGATCTGTTATCTTTTTTCTAGGTATTTACACAGAAAATACAAAAATACTAATACAAGGAGATACGTGCACCTCCATGTCTACTGCAGCATTTTTTACAAAAGTCAAGAAACAGAAACAACCTAAGTGTAGGATAAAGAAGATATGGTATGTGTCCACACACACACACACACACACACACACACACACACACACACACACACACACACAGAGGCATACTACACATCCCTAAAAAAGATGAAATCTTGTCATTTGCAACAACATGGATGAACTGGAGGGGATTATGCTAAGGGATATAAATCAGAAGGTAAAAACAAATACTGGATGCTCTCACCTGTATGTGACTATAAAAAAACTAAGCAAATATATAAAACAAAAGTTAATCTTTAGACATTGACAAAAGAACTTAAGTTACCAGAGGGACAGAGGGTGAAAGGTGGGAGAAAGGAGTAGTGAAATCCAATGGACAGAGGTGGAGGACTACTGGAAATTTGGTGGTGAGTGTGGTGTGTTATTATATATTTGATGAATAGTGAAACTATATATATATATATATATATATATATATATATATATATATGAAAACAACCTATGTGTTCATAAAAATGGATAAAGAAGATATGGTGTATGCACATAACAGATATTGTGAGTGTGTGTGTGTAAACATAATGTACACTATAATAGCTATTCAATAGTTAAAATATTCACTAATGAGAAAGAAGGAAATCATGGTATTTATGAAACATGAACAGTATTTCAAGGCATTATGTTAAGTGAAATTAGACAGAGAAACATAAATCCTGTATGATCTCACTTTATATGGCATTTTTAAAAGCTGAACTCATAGTAAAAGAGACTAGAATGATGGTTACCAGAACTGGAAGGTGGGGAAAATGGGAGATGTTTATTTAAGTGTACAAATGTTCAGTAATAAGATGAGTAGGTTCTGGAGAAAAAAATGTACAGCATGGTGAAAATAGCTAATAATACTGTAGTTTATACTGGAAAGATGCTGAGTAGATCTTAAATCCTCTTACCATAGGGCTCACTCTGGTGGCCTACAGGTCTAGTACACCTGGGAACAGTCCGATATACACAATTGAAAAAATAAATAAATAAAGTGCTTCCTCCTCTTCTCTTCCTTCCTGCTTGCCTACTTGCCTTCATTCCTACCTGCACCTTTCCCTTAAGAAAAAAAAAATCTTATCACAAAAAATAAGTCGTAATAATATGAGCTCATGGAAGTGTTTGTTAACACTCTCATGGCAATAATTTTGTAATATTAAAGTCTATCAAATTAGCTTGTTATATATCTTATACCTATACAATGTATATTCCAATTATATCTCGATAAAGCTGGAAAAATAAAATGTAGAAAATAAATTAATTAAATTCTGATATTTTCTTTTACCTACATGGAAACATAACAATATTTTTAAAATTCCTGTAAACTTCTAAATTAAATTCTGATATTTTCTTTTACCTACATGGAAACATAACAATATTTTTAAAATTCCTGTAAACTTCTAAATTTTATTAAAATTATTTCAGCTATAGACACATTTTATATATTCTTTACATATAAATAAAATTTTATATTTTTTAATTTGTTATTTTATTCAAAAATTGAATTCATAATTTATAAAGGAGAATTAGAAGATGTGCTTTCTCATTTCATAGCTGTTTCATTGGTAAATATGAAACAGTAGATGAGCGATTTCACTGATGCATGAGAGAGAGAAATCTACTCCAAAGAACTGTGCTAAATTGTGAGTAAAAAAATAAATAGGAGGAAAGCTGTATGTCCCTCGGTTTAATAGATGTTAATAATTTACCTTATTGTGTCTTATTCAATATAATGTCTTCAAATGCTATAGCACTAGTTAATTAGAGTATCAATTGGAGACCAGAGTCTAAATAAAAAAGAATTAAATGATTAAAATGTAGATATAAGTTAATAATTCATCACTAGATGCCAATTACAGAGTTCTAAAATTCATGAAGCAAAATTAAAAAGGGAAATAAACAAATCCACAATCACAAGCGTAGATTAAGTAGAGTACATTTAATCAAAGGTGTGTGACATGCCTACATTGCAAACTAAAAACACAGCTGATAGAAATTAAAGATAACTTCAATATATGGAGAGAAAACCCACATTCATCAGTTTTTAAGATGCCTATTTATCATCAACAGAATTGTCCTTTTGTCTTAAAAGTGAGTCTCTAGGTCTGGTTGGACTAGCTATGTTGCGTGTATTTATCTGGAATTTGCACCAACTAGAGACATGTTTTTGAGGGGAGTGAACTTGGCAATTCACATATGTGGTGCAGAAATACTTAAAGTGTTGACTGACTTCTTGGAATCTTATGGTTCTTCCTAAAACAACTGATTTGACAGCTGTACTCAGAGTGTAAGGTAACAGTGGATAAAAAACTCCCGTGCCTAGTATGAATCAAAGCAGGAACTGTGATCTTTGTATTCTCACTACGCACAGTAAAAACAGTCCGTTTCACTTAAAAATGTGTCTGATAAAATAGTATGGGATATTAGTTTTATTAAATATTACCCTTTAAAACACATTTTATACAGCAAATACTGTGTTGTAAAAAGTGAAGTATGCACAAAGCACTTCTGCCACATAACAAAAACGATAGGTGTCTAGAGGAAGCACATTTTATAGTGCATGGACATTTACGTGAAAGAATGACTGGCAGATAAACAATGGTTATTCAGACTTGAGTATTAGGCTTTCTCAAAAGGCAGAAAAGTGACCCTAGTACCTTAAGAAAAACAACGGACAGTGTTTGCAGCCAATGATAAGCTTGAATTTTTAAGCAGAAATTAGAATCTTGGAAAATTTGTTTCTGCCAACATGAGCTTGATAACTTCCCAATATTTAAAAGACACTTCTGATGAGAACCATGGCAATAGCAATGAAAGTTTTGATACTATAAAATGAAACATGTCAATTTTGGGAAGCACTACAAAACTTAACCAGTATTTTCCAAATGAACCATGTATGAAGCTACAAAATCCTACTTGAGTAAAAGAGCCATTAAAAATGTAACACAGAAAAATGGGTTTTATATAAAAGTAAGAAAAGCTCACTGACATAATTTCGATTCCATGATCACGATTTATGTTTAAAAGTCCATCATTTCCAAATTTTGGTGAGGTACCCAAGGAAAATATCTACCATTATCTGAGATGGCTATTAAAATATTCCTGTCTTTTCAAGCTATATCTCTATGTGAGGGTGGATTTTCTTCATATACTTCAAGCCAAACAACTAATCACATTAGATAGAATACAGAATTATGTATGAGAACATATTTGTCATCTTTTAAGTCAGACAATAAAGAGATTTGCAAAAATGTAAAACAACAGTATTCTTACTGAACAATTTTTTCTTAAAAGTATCACTTCATTTCATAAAACCATGCCGTTAGTGTTACCATGAAATTAATTTGTTATTTTAACATGATGCAATACTTTCAAAATTTCTATTTTAATTTCAAAATACGGTAAGGATTGCTATAATTCACATTTAAAAAAAAAGCTCACTGGGATCCTTAATAATTTTAAGTGCATACAGAAGTACTGAGACCAAAACATTTGAGCACTACATTTCCAACACATGAAAGTATTCCAAGAAAAGTTAACAGGGTAAATGGACATCACTTACAGCAAAAAGGCTTCATTCACAGCATCGAAGAACTCAGGGCAGAGCACTTCCTCAGGTTCATGGCCATGGTAAGTTAGCAGAGCCTCCAGCAATGGTCCAAAATCTGGCAGAGTAACGAGTGGGACACAAACTCGTGACAGGGCCATAACTCTTTCAGGTGATATTCTAGTGATAAATAAAATAAAAAATAAGTACCCAAACTTAGAGTCACATGAAACCACTGCATAAAATACCTTCATACTGAAAAGACTGAAGACAGGTGATACACTTTGCTCCTCAACTAACACCATCAACCAACTCTTAGTTTTTCAGCTGCAGTTTCCCATTTTTAACATCTTCACAACTTTGGCATAACTAGCAACAGGCACCTCCAACTTACCATGCTCCAAAAAGAATTCTTTAATTCTTGCCCCAAATGCTCCCTTCCTCCAAGTCTCCCCTTGAAGTCCATCCTTGATTCCTCTCTTGCTCTCATGCTTCTTATCTGAACAGTACCTATCTACCAGTAAATACTGTCCTTCAGCTGACTGTCTCTCAACACTTCCATCACTGCACCCAAATTAGCGTTTCTCCTGCCTGGGTTACTGTAGAAGCCTTTTAACTTTCTCCCTGCTTCTGCCCTAACCCTCATTGTTTATCAACAGAACAATTCTAGGCAACACCGTAAAATTTCAGAAGACTTTAGTTGTCTGCTCAAAGCACTGCAGTAGCTTCCCAGCTCACGAAGAGGAAGCAAAGTCATATCTGCTGCCAAGGGCCTGCCATGATGAAGATCTCCAAGTAGTCCACCTAAGGTCCTGCTACTGTTCGCTCTGCTTCAAATACACGGCTAGCTCCTTTATTTGGATAGGTCTTGGCTCAAATGGCTTTTTGTGATTATTTTTTAATGGGAGGACTTCCCTGACCATTCTCTATAAATGCACTGACCCAATATAGAGCACTGAGCAACAGAGAGCAATCAGCCACATGTGACAGTTTAATTTAGGTGAAATCAAATTTAAAATTCCGTTCCTCAGCTGCAATAGCTACATGTCAAGCATTCAACAGCTACATGGGGCTATGGCCTATGATATTGGACAGAGCAAAGTTGTAGGGCTCGTTCATTGCTGCAGATTGCTTCACTAAACAGGAGACCTCTCTTCTGAACGTTCTATCTCTATTACCCTGTTCTGCTTTTTTTCAGAATGCTTATCACCTGACCTATAACTTTCTGACCTGCAAGTCTTCAAACAGACTCAAATTCCAAAACAAGTACATGGAAGAGGTTCTGTCAGTGTAAGCTTTTCTAGGTAGAGAGAGGGACTCCTGGTACTCCCTATTCTTCCCTGATGTCCTCTTTTGATGCCTCGTACTAAAAATAAAAAAAATTTTCTATTTTCCATTTCTTTGCTCTTTTGTATTATTTCCTTAAGGAAACTATTTGACTTAATCTTTGAAGTTATTGTTTGCTATTCAGTTGCCTCTCCTGTTTAACCTGATTTTTAAAAATTTCTTAAAAATTTAAAATTCCCTCTTTAAAAGGGAAACATAACTTATTCCTACTTTAAGGATGGAGTGTTTTCTCTTATTCTGAAGACAATTATTTCCCTAAAACAAAAATTCACTTGTTTGTCTTAAGTAATGCCTTTAATTGGTATAACTGCATCTTCTCTTTGCTGCATCTGTTGTTTTTTGTTTTTTGTTCCTTTATGGTGTTCGTTTTCTGTTAATATCTGGTGATTTCTTTTAATTTGCTCTTTCTGGTATTTGAGATTCACCATTAGCCTCTCCATGAATGCTCTGTTTATTGTAGCCCACGCCCCCAGCTAATTGTGGGGAGGGTTGAGTAGGATCAGGGTATGATGCCAGTTAGAGCTGCCGACAAACTGCATGCGGGGCGTTAGTCCACCGAACTCCAGTTGAAAGCGATTTGGTACATGCTTCTCCTCCAAAGCTTCTTTTCTCCTTCCTACTGGGAGACAAGATGTGTATGTTGTTTCACCTGGAGACTGTGGATAAGGAGGAAGAACTGAGCCTGGCCATCGATTGTTCTCACTGTAGTAGCCCAAAGTAATTCTTGCCTTTTGTAGTAGTCTTCTCTATAAACTATTTGGGCTGTTGCAGTTTCCTTCAAAAAGATCCTACCTACAAATTTGCAGACCACCAAAAACTCAACTTACACCCTTGTTTGACCATATTACATATTTTATTGTTCAAGTCCCTGTAACATCTAGAAATTGAGAGCAGAAAGTGAAAACTAGGATATTTGTGTGTTTAGTTTATCACATTACAGTACATTCCCATCTTATTCTCTCCAGACTAGATTATGAGAGTTGCTATGACTCAAAAGTCTTGCATTTTAGTCTTCAGGATCTGTCCAAGTTCTCTACATAAGAGCTACTCAAAATACGGTCTTTGGGATCAATAACATTAGTATCCCTGGAAGTGGAACCAAGAAATTTAACCTCTTTCCAGGTGGCTTTTATGCATACTAAACTTGGAGAAACACGGTTCTATACTACTTCTTCAGTAGTAGTCCCAGAACTAAATATCTATGTTTAGTAATCATCTGAATACTTTAAGACATGACAGAGTTGTATATAAGACATATTTTTACAGGCTAATTCCTACAAATTATTAGTTTAGCTGTACTATTTTGATAATCAACAGTAAAATTCTGAGAGAATTTTTTGTTGAACTACACAATGATTTCTTATGAGTGAACATTTTTTTCTCTTTACTCACCTTTTCTAAAATTCCCTTCCTGTTCTTGACTACTTTCCTAAAGAACTGAGATCTATCCAACATTTACCTTCCACAGTGTTCCATCATCCTTATATAACTTACCATAAAGGTGGTTTTTAACCTAGAATCACTTAATGTGTTTTTAAGTCCATCATCTTCATTGTTACTGAAAAGATGCAGTAAATTTGTGTTGTAAAGAGCTTAAATCTTTGGAATATCTGAGTTTATTCAGTGGGATGGGAGAGGAGAAAATTGTGTGTGTATATTTGTGTGACAGAGGTGTAGAATGCTTCTTCATGTGTATATTTTGCACAGATCTAGTAGATTATTTTGCATAGAGTAAGACCCCTATGAATGTTCATGAAACTGAAAAATATGTCTGAGAGTTATGTGTACTCAAACACAGAAATTTGAACTAAAGCAGGGAGGTGGTTATCTGGACTGTTGACCCTTCTCTCTAAAAGACCTGTAAATGTAATGCTTCTCTCATTCTCTTAAATGAGAGGAAGAGAGTCAGAGATATCACTGACAACTGCTCAGTGGAAAGATCACTTCAGCACAAGGGCACTTTATCTCACACTGAAGATTATGGGTTGCAGATTCTATCTCCCAATTAGGCTGAAAAACATTCACGATAATTTCCATGAAAAATTCCAAAGTCTTGTGTAAATTTAGGTAGCTCTTACTTCTACCCAAATGCAAGAAGACTGATAATCTCCTGAAGGCCTTAGAAGTGTTCACTGCCTTCACAGCTCCCTCTTTCGGTCTGAAGCTTGCCAGAGCATGGAGATCCAACATTAACCAGAGTTATGCAACACTTTCCAGACAGGATTACACAAAGCATTAGGTCTTGACTGACTGCCAGACCAGCATTTCCAAATGACTTCTGCACAAGAATTCAACTGCAGAAGGCTCAACAGTAACCATATACTGCTGGAAACATCTTTCCCATGTGGTTGTACAGAAGCTTCCAAAACATCTGCAGAAAACTATAGGTTGTAGAATAAACTGATGATGCTCAGCAAGTCCAGCATATTGCTCCTTCTAGATGGTTTATAGCAAAAGAACAAGAGACACTGCCTGTCAACATTCTGTCATTGAACTGGTGGCAAGTGAAACTCTATTTAAAACACTATGATAAGACCATCTATAGAGTTTCTAAAAAATAATGCAAAAAGAAACTAAACAGGTTTTATTCTTTTGTTGTTCTTCAGATAACTTATGCATCTGAAATTATAAGATTAATTACTGTACTTTCTATGAGGTTTTTGAATCTTTGGAAATAAGCTTTATACATACAAATGGTAAAAAGTGAAAAAAATGTATACATGTCCTCTACCAAAAAATTAAAAACAACAAAATCCACAAAGCAAAACAGTATAGCATTGTTTATATGATATTAAAGTTGGGAAGTTTTTGGCTGCTTGAATATTTGAAGTTGTATCAGTAGAAGGAAAGTAATGATAACATTCAAGTCTCCAACTAACAAATATATCAAGATTCAAGTGTATCAGAAAGTAGTTTGTTCTCTATGCTGAAGTTTGAGTCAACTTTTAGCTGTAAATATTTAAACTATACAGATATCTATAGATACATAGTAGGAGAAATTTCTATATTATGATACATATTTTAATTGCTATAATTTATGACATCACAACTATAATGGCTCCAGTTTATCTGACAGCTCTTTCAAACGCTATCATGATGCCATTCCATGACCTGACTTCAGGAAATCAGTTTCTACTTGAGACAAGAGAACATGCTTGGTTGACTATATAATTCACCACAGAATTGAGGGCTAAAGAGTTCAGAGACTTACACAAGCTTTTAGGGATCCAGGTTCTTTTATGGATGGAGAACAGAACTTCCTGGCTTAAGGTCTTAAAAGTAGGATGTTAAAAGCTCATAGAGAGACTCTGAAAGCATGCTGGGCATCAAATTGCTTTCTAAATTTAATCTTCTGATAGGTATAAATGAACTTAATTCAAGAGATTACATTTCCTTAAAAACTATTTATGGGCACTCAACACATTCAGAAAAATACCTGCAAGAAATGCATCTTTGTTGAATTCTAAAACTCAATACAAAAAACTCCATCGCAAATCAATTCAACAGCAATTTAACAAAGCATCTGATGTAATTATCCAGAGGACATTGTACTTGCACAGGCATCTCATAATCTTGGTAAATTCAGAATTTTAAATTGTCAATAATTTTAACTATTTTACTAGTTATATTAGATATTTGCTTTGACTGAATACCATTAGTTGCTAAGCAAATTAATCTCATCTTATCCTTGTTACTTGTGCCAGCTGGAGTGCCAGAGTGAACATCCTTGAGGGGACCTTTCCTCTGAGTCAGAGAAATTATTCATATTGTTTTTGAAACACAAATATCCTTAATGAAGACACAGTTGTGACTTTGGAAGTTAATCTGGCCTCCGAAATGGGCCAATCTGGCACAAACATATTTTCAGTAATAGAGGATCAACTAATATCTTCCAGAAGACTCTTTTATTTGTGGTCAGTAGAGTTTAGATGCCTTCTCCTACCCAAGTGTGAAAAAAAGAAAAGAACAAATAATTCTGAGGAAAGAGTCTGAAAACATCAGTTTAATCAAATAATGGGCAGATTGCAAAAAGATGTTATAAGGGAAAAGATTAAGAATTTAAAATATCAATATATTCTAGAGTATTAAGAAATATAAGATGGTTTTAAAATAATTATTTTTCATGAACTACTTCTATTTTGGAAACTAGAACCTGATGTAGGAAATAACTCTTTTATTATGAATACTATCTTTTCATTTTCAGTATTTTACTACGTAATGCTCTATTTTAGTTTTAAAAAGTTTAATTATAAAATATTTAGATAAAAAAAAGTACTAAACATCGAGTATGTACATTGCTCATTTTATGCTAATATTTTGTTAATATTTTTATTTGGTATTTTTAAAGAAATAAAATGTTCTGATTATGGTGAAAACGCCATTGTCTCATCTTACTTCCTCTTCTCCTTCCTGGGAGTACAACATACTCCCCTGAAGTTAGTGTAGATCTTTTCTGCCTAGTTTTAACACTTTTACAAATATATACTGAGTGTTATGACTGGAGCTTTGTAATATGTTTTGAAATCAGAAAATATGAGACTTCGAGCTTTGTTTTTCTTTTCTAGTGATCATGTGGTGTCCTTTGAGATTCCATAAAATTTTTAGAATTTTTTAAAAATAAAAGTCATTTGGATTTTAATAGTACTGTATCTAATATACAGATTGCTTTGGGCATTAAGGACATTTTAATAATATTAAGTCTTCCAACACAAGAACACAAAATATGCTTCCATTTATTTATGTCATATTTAATTTCTTTCAGCAATGTTTTTGTAGTTGTAGTATTTTAATCTCTGTGATTAAATTTACTCCTAAATATCCTGTTCATTTTAACGATACTATAAGTGGGATTAGGATTTTGGAGTTATTTACTGAAGTACACAAAAATGCAACTGATTTTTAAATTTTAACATAAGTATTCTGTAACTTTGCTGAATTCATGGAATTACTGACTCAATTTTCTGTGGAATCTTTAGAATTTTCTGCACATAAGAACATGCCATCTGCAAAGAACAGAGATTTCTTTACCTTTTCCTTTCAAATTTGGATGCCTTTTATTTCTTTTACTTGCAATAATTACTATGGCCAAGATTTCCAGTACTATGTCGAATAGGAATGGTGAAAGAAGGTATCCTTATCTTTTCCTGATTTTAGAGAGCAAGTTTTCAATCTTTCCCATTAAATATGATATTAGCTTTGAACTCTTTATATATGGTGTTTATATATGGTTGCTTTATCTTGATCTGAGTTTGGTTCAGGGTAATGCTGGCTTTGCTAGATGAGTTTTGAAGTATTCCCTCCTCTTTAATTTTCTGAAAGAGTTTCAGAATAGCTGGTATTATTTGGTAGATTTTCCAGTTAAGTCATCTGGCCCTGGACTTTCATTTGTGAGGTTTTTAATTACTGACTCAATCTCCTTATTGGCTATAGCTATAGATCTGTTCAGATTTTTTAATTTCTTTATGATTCAGTCTTGATAGGTTGTATATTTACAGAAATTTACTGACTTACTCTAAGCTTTTCAATTTATTGCTATATATTATTCAGAGTAGTCTCATGATTCTGTTTTATTTCTATTGTTATCAATTGTGATATCATTTGTGATATTTGCATTTCAGTTCTATTTTTCTTAGTGTAAATATTTATCAATTTTATTGATCTTTTGAAAAATTAACTGAGTTTCTTTGATTTTTTTCTATTCTTTTTTATTCTCTAGTTGGCTTCAGCTCTAGTCTTTCTTATTTCATTCTGCAGGTATCTTTGGGTTTAACTTATTCTTTTCTAATTCCTTGAGGTATAAAGTTAGGTAGTTGATTTGAGATCTTCCTTGTTTTTTTAACAAAGACCTTGACCACTACCTATTCCCTCTTAGTACTGCTTTTCCTGTATCCTATATGTTTTTGTGTATTGTCATTTGTCTCCAGATATTTTCTATTTCCCCTGTGATTTCTTCTCTGATCCACTGATTGTTCAAGAGCATATTATTTAATATGCATATATCTTCTAACTTCCCTTCTATTATTGCTTTTTAGTCCATACCATTATGGTTAGAAGAAATAACTTGGTATGATTTCAGTACTAAATTCACTAGGCCTCGTTTTGTTTTGTAGCCCAACATATGATCAATCCTGGAAAATCTATGTGTACTTGAAAATAATGTGGTAAAGTGTTCTGTATTAATCTGTTAGGTCTAATTAGTCTCTAATATCATTCAACTCCTCATCTGTTTCCTTATTGATCTTCACACTGATTGATCTATTCACTACTGAAAGTGCAGTACTGAAATCTTCTACAATTACTGTGTTACTTTGTATTTTTCCATACTATTCTGTTATTGTTTGCTTCAAATATTTGGGTACTCTGCTGTTAGGCTTGTATTATATATAATTGTTATATTTTCTAGGTGAAATAATCCTTTTATCACTATTAATGTTCTTTGTCTCTTCTAAAAGTTTTTAAATTTTTTATTCTATGTAAGTATGGCTGCTTTTGCTCTCTTGAGAATTCCATTTACATGAAAAAATCATTTTCCATCATTTCACTTTCAATCTAAGTATGTCCTTAAATCTAAAGTTAGTCTCTTGTAGAAGTATATGGCTAGACATTGTTTTATTAATTTTTTAAAAGGAAATATACAGGCAGGAATGGAGGTGAGCAGAAGCAGCAAGAAGAGAGAGAAAGAAGCACTTTTATTTTTTTAGATGTTCCCTAGCCCTAGGATGAGAACCTGGATCCTTGGTATGCATGTGGACTGTACCAGTCAGAAGTGGCTGATCAAAACCACTACTCCACAAGGTGCGCCTGAATTTTTTACTGAAGTAAAACTACATTATGATATTATATAAATTTCAGATGTGCATCATTATAAATCTATCTGTATATGGCACATTAAGCTTACTACTGAAAGTCCAATTCTGTGTTTTAGCATGCAACTGACATCTTTTACTTGATTACTGACCCCTTTCCCCCAGTCCCTTCTGGTAACTACTAATTTGGCTTTATCATTTCAATGTTTATTTGGTTCATTTGTTTTGCTTTTCTATGTATTACATATAAATGCAATCATATGTTTTTTGTCTTTTTCTACCTGATTTATTTCACTAAGTAAAATGCCCTTTAGGTACATCCATATTGTGGCAAATGGAAGGATTTTTCTTTAATAGTATTGTGTATTTATACCAAATCTTCTTTATCCAATCATCTGTTGATGAGCACTTAGCTTGTTTCCAGCTCTTAACTATCATTAATAATACTGCAGTGAACATGAGGATGCACCTCTCTTCAAATTCATGTTTTTGCATTTTGGAGGGTGAATACCCAGAAGTGGAATAACTGGGTCATGTAAAATTTCTATTTTTAAGACTTGAAGAATCTCCATACTGCTTTTCACCTAGGTTTTCCCAATTTACACTCCCACCTACACTGTAAAAGGATTTCCTTTTCTCCATATCCTAATACTTGTTTCCAGTCTTTTGAAATAGTCATTCTTTCAGGAGTGAGGTGATATTGTGGTTTTGATTTGCATTTTCCTAATAATGAAAATATAATGAGCATCTTTTCATGTACCTGATATTTTTCTGAATGTCTTCTTGGGAGACCTGTCTATTCTGATTTTCTGTCCATTTTTTAATAGGGTTGTTTGGCTTTTGTTGTTGTTGAGTTTATGAATTTGTTATGGTGAGTTACTATGATGTCTTCTCCCATTCAACAGAATGGGGTTTTATATTTTTCATTTTAATCATAGTTTCTTTGATTGTACAGAAGCTTTTAAGTTTAATGTATTCTCATTTGCTTAATTTTGCCTTTGTATCCCTTATCATTAGAGTTGAGTCCCCAAGACATCTCTAAAGTCAATGTCAAGGATTATATCACCTGTTTTCTTCTATGCATTTTATGATTTCAGGTATTACATGTAGACCTTTAATCTATTTTAATTAACTTTTGTGTATTGTGTGAAATAGTGGTTCAATTACATTCTTTTTCAGGGTCTGTTCAGTTTCACCAGTACCATTATTGAGAAGACGGTCTTTACCCCATTGCATGTTTTTGGCTCCTTTGTCATAAATTAGTTAGTAGTCCATATATGTGTGAGATTATTTCTAGGCTTTCAATAATGTCCTATTGACCTGTGTGTCTGTTTTTATTCCAATATCAAGCTGTTTTGATTACTACTGTTTTGTAGGCAGGGAGTGTGATACCTTCATTTTTGTTCTTTTTTTCTCTGAATTGCTTTTGCTACTGGTGTCCTTTGTAGCTCTTTGTACATAGAATTCATGATTCTTTGTTCTATCTCTTTTAATAATGCATTGGGATTTTGATAGGAATTGTATTGACTCTGTATATTGCTTTAGTGGACTTTGGTATTTATTTTTTAATTTTTTAAATTCAGTCACTCTGTGTCTTTTGATTATATAGTTTAACCCATTTAAACTAATAACAGAGAGAAAAACTCAGTATTGTTAATTTGTTGCTTTCTGAGTGTCTTCTTATTTTACTCTCTTGGTGCTTTCTTTGTGCTTTGTCGATTTCTGTCTTTTGGGTAGTGATATGCTTTCCTACCCTTATCAGTTTTCCTTTGCGCCTATTCTAAGGTACTTTATTTGTTGCTACCATGGGGATTACGGAAAACATCTTATTGATATAAACATATATTTTAAATTGTAATAACTTCAGTGGTATACAAAACTCTACTACTATATATCTACTTTATATCTACCATTTTTGTTACTAATATTTTAAGTTATTATATTTTGTAACACTAACATAATTTTATATAGTTATCTCTATGCTTTTATCTTTTGTTTCATACCAGAGTTAAAAGTAATTTATGTACCACTATTAAAGTATTACAGAATTTTGAATTTGCTTATGCATTGACTTTATCAAACAGTTGAATAATTCATTATCCTTTCATCTAGAGTCCTTTGGTTTCAGCTTAAAGGACTTCACTTAATATTTCTTGTAAGGCAGGTATAATGCTGATTAACTTCCTCAGCTTTTGTTTATCTAGGAAGATCTTAATTTTTCCTTCATTTTTGAAGGAGAGTTTGCTGAGAATACATAATAATCTTGGTTGTCAAGTTTTTACTTTGAGCACTCTGGATACAGCATCCAACTCCCTTTTGGCGTTAATGTTTCTGTTGATTAATCTGCTGATAAGCTTATGAGAGCTTCCTTGTATGTGATGAGCTGCTTTTTCTTTCTGTGGTAAACATTCCCTGTCTTTGACTTTTCTAACAGTTTAATCATAATAAATCTTGGTGTTGGCCTTCTTGGGTTCAGCCTAGTTGGACCCTTCTAGGCTTTCTGAAATTGGATGTACAATTCCTCTTTCAGACTTGATAAGCTCTCTCTGCCCTTTGCATGTGTGTGTTCTCTCTCTACTCTTTCTATAGTATGTGTGTATGTGTGAGTGTGTATGAGTGTGTGTGTGTGTGTTATACTGGTCCACTTACGGTATTCCACAAGCCCTTAGGCTTTCTTATCTTTTCTTCATTCTTTTTACATTTCATTTTTCTGACTTGATAATTTCAAGTAATACATCTTCACATTAACTACTTTATAAAGTCATCTGCTAAACCACTCTAATGAATTTTTCAATTCAGTTATTGCATCCTTCAGCTTATTCAGAATGTTTAATTTTTACAATTTCTATCTCCTTGTTAACATTCTCATTTTGTTAATGAATCATCTTCCTGATTTCTTTTAGTTGTTTAACTGAATTCTCTTGTGCAGTAAGCTTCTTTGGAATTATTTTGAATTCTCTGTCAGGTAATTAATTCGTAGCCCTCTATTTGTTTATGGTAGGTCTCTAGAGAGTAACTTTGTTCCTTTGATTGGCCCATGTTTTCCTGTTTGTGCAATTGCTATTATTTTATTGTTGTATGCATTTGAAGAAACAGTATTTCTCCTACTCTTTATAAACTGGCTTTGTTCAGGGGAAGATTTTCACTAATCACACAAGCTAGAGAATCTGGAAGTCTTTCAAACATTTTGCGAGATCCATCTTCTCTGGGCTTGTGCAAGTCATTCCCCAATTAGAAAGCTTTGCCTGTTTCTTCTTCAGGAGTTTGTAATCTCTCCCTCCCTCTAGTGTTTATCTGTGGTATTGCAGGTTGTCGGTACTGCAGACTCCAGGCATCCAAAGTACACTGGCTCCAGAACTGTGTGTGTGTGTGTG
>RJWH01009256.1:0-24048 GCA_004363575.1 Solenodon paradoxus | reverse complement strand
CGCCGAGCGCTGGCTCCTCCTGCTGGCTTTGCCGCAAGTCTGGCGCTCAGAAGCGAGGGCCTGCGGCACTGCTGCTGCAAAGACAACAGGACAGGGAAATGGCAGAAAACCATTCCCTCGGGTGACAGCCAGTGACCTAGGGGAGATGGCCTTAGATGGCTCAGGAGGGTTAGAGAGGCGCCTGCGCAGCGCCTTTACCGACTACGCTATAAAGTACCAAAGTCATTCTGCTTTCAGACAGCTCTGCGACCACAGCTGTCAGAAGAAAATGGAGCAGCAGCCAGACGTTTTGGAGGAAAAGATTAAGGGAAAATTCATACACTCTGCCCCATTGTCTTTCACCATGATAACTAACAAATATTATTACACAGAACGTGTGACAGGCACTGCTCTAAAACAGAAGCCCGAAGAGGTTGGGTAACTCATGGAAGAGTCAGGAAGGATATCATTCAGCCAACCTGATCAGCTGAGTCCATGTTGTGGACTGTTTTGATCCCAGAACACAGGCTGTCTTCCCATTTATTTAGGTTTTCTTTCATTTTTGGCAGTGTTTTGTGGTGCAACCATTCTTTCTGCAAAGATTCTTTTCTGTTCCTATCTCTCGTTCTGCTACTCCCATTGTGTGTGTTTATGGCTAATGGTGTTCCATATACCTAGGCTGACCATACGTCCCCTTTGAAAGGGGACAGGACATTTTAGAAACAATATTGTAGCAACTCTGGATCCTGTTTTCCCTACTTCCAGGGCTTATTGTTATTTGTTTAGTGGCTGAACTGGGCCATTTAGGGCTAAGTCTGTTTTCCCATTCAGTATGGATAGTCTTTCCCATATAGTATCAAATCTCTGACGTCATTCCTCAGAGTCCACAGTCTTGGGCACGCATTCAATCTCTATAATCACCAGGAATAACTGTGGGTATCACTGGGTTCTTTGACTATGTATTTCCCTGATGACCTAGTTAATATTCTGGCTGTTCTGTCTTTATTAGTATCACACCCAGCTGTTCGCCTTCACTAATCTCTAGTTGAGTAGATTTCAACATTACTTCGGGGCATAAATTGTTCCACAGTCTGATCCAATGAAAGCTACACCCCACCCCACCCCTTTTTTTTTGGTGGATAGCGGGGAGTTTGCTACCGGTGTTTGATGTTTACTCCAACCCCAGGGAAGTTATATTCTTAGCTGTATTTCCCTGGCTTTTCCTCTTAAATTTCAACTGGTCTACCATTTCACTTGTTGCTACTCTTAAGTATGGTGGGGCTTAGGTTTCCTGTCAATTGCTTACCAAAACCTTCATTATTTTTGACAACGCCCTTTAGCATTTCCTGAGTTCTGTTCGCAATGCCCTTAAGCATTTCCCGAGCTCTGTTCCGAGTAGAGTTGGTTCTCTGAGGGGAGCTGCAGTTCCTGGTCTTTTGGCCTGCCTCTCCCCCTTGGCAGCACCTCTGTACTACTACCCTCAGAGGGGTAGGGAAGGATGGTGGCCCATTTCTCCCAGAGTGATGCCTCTGCTCTACAAGAGGGGCACTGGGTGAAAACAGTAGTCTCTGGTCTTCTCTTGCTCCTTCCAGGGTGGAACCTGTGTCTGCTGAGTGAGTAGGAAGAGGAGGGCCTGGGGCCCAGAACTACTGCAAGTATATTAGAACTTCCATCCTACAGTGGATACTGAGCAGGGGACGGGCGCTCTGATCCCCTGCTCTGCACCTGTCAGGATACAGCTTCCTCGACACAGAGCTGGCAGTGATGAGAATTGCTGGTGCCATGCCCTTCCTGGAGTAAAACCATAGTTCCAGATTGGGAGCAGAGAGGAAAGACAGCCCCCTCTTCTTGGTTGCATCTTCCAAGATGAGAGTTTCCATCACACTGAGCTGGGGTGTGGGAAGTTCAAATGCCACAGACTCCTACTGTTCTTACAAGGCTTAGTAGTAGGTTTTCTTGAATAAATGTTTCTTTATTTGCTGTATGTCCTTAGGACAAATTCCAAAGAACTTAAATGGTTGAGTTTAAAAAACAATTTTCACCAGTTCAATGGTTGTTTTACTTGGGAAATTTAAAAATTAAACAAATGAAGATAAAAGCAAACACTCAGAACCAATACATTTTTAAAAGTGATAAGGAAACATTAAAAATACCAGGGGAAAATATGATACGAATAAAACAAATGCCTTTGTGACCATAATAAATATAAATGTAATATACTACTTTTAAAAATTAAGACTAACAAATTGGATTAAAAATTCAATTTTATTTGAACGAAGCACAAAAGTATTCAAAAGACTTTAAAGAAAAAATACTGGCAGGGATGTGGAGAAAAAGGAAAACTTTACACTGATGGTGGGATTGTAAATTGGTGCAAACTCTATGGAAAACAGTATAGAGATTGCTCAAAAAAGCAATATGGAGATTCATCAAAAAATTGAGATTGGAAATCCCATATAATCTCATCATCCTAATTCTGGGTATTTACCTAAAAAACACAAAATCACTAACTTGCGGAGAAATGTGTACCCCATATTTATTGCAGCATTATTTATAATAGCCAAGAATTGGCGAATTGGAAGCTACTTAAGTTCCCATCATCAGATGAATGGATAAAGAAGATGTGGTACATATACATACATGTCTGTGTGTATGTATGTATATATATATATATATATGGTCTATGAATATATAGTTATAGACTATAATGGAATACTACGCAACCCTTAAAAAGATGAAAGCCTGTCATTTGCGACAACATGGATGGAACTAGTGTGTTAGGCTAAGTGAAATAAGTCAGAAGGAGAAAGATAAATATCAAATGATCTCCTCATATGTGAAACGTAAAGAAACAAATAAAATGAACGACAAAACAAAAATTAACCCTGGGCACTAACAATAGAACTGAAGTTATCAGTGGGGAATGGGGCAGGGGGTGGGAGCAAATGGTAGTGGGGTGTCAAGTGGACAGTGGTGAAGGACTTTTGGTAATTTGGTGGTGGGCAGGATGTGTTGACATATATTTGGCAAATGGTAAACCTACACATATGGGCTTAAATTATTTTGTAAATCAAGGTTACCTCAATATTTTAAAAAACAAAATAAATAAAATGAGAAATATATGAAGCACAAAATTAAACAAAAAGATTAATGTAAAGGAAGGGGAAATATAGAAAACAAATGCAAATTAAGAGAAATCAAAGATGAAAATACTTTAGTAGAATTTGACCAAAAAAAAGGCATTGAAATTTATAAGCCAAAATATGAAAGGTAGAGAATCACTTAATAATATGATTAATGAGTCCTGCTTAATGGTTTCCTGGAGAGAAACAAGAACGTTAGACAACACAGCTTTTTTTTCTTAGTACACTTAGTACACTTACAAAAACTGAATATATAGTTGCACTAATCGTGGCATTTAAACAAGGTTCAATTGTTAGAGAAGACTCACAGACCCAAAGTGATAAAGATATTTATATATCTCTATCTATCTATCATAGCAGGGGCCTAGAGAGGCCAGGTGCAGACTCCTACTCTTCCTTCTTTTTCTGTTCCTAGCAGATGTTATGCCTTAGGATCAGTTCTTCAAGGACTTCTGGTTCTGGTTATCAGAGAAAGGTATTTAGAAACAAAGATCTGGTTGCTAGGAGTACTCATTGCTGCTGGCATGTCACTGCCAATAGGCAGTCTCCACAGTCAGAGCCAGGATATTTATCAAAGTATACTACTCTATACATACATGTTTATAATTCTGTACCTGTCTATCAACCACACTACAGTATTTATGTACAGTTCTTTCATCATTAGCCTTACATTATCTAGTAAAAACACTGTTTTAGAAGTTACTGAGTAACTTTTCTCCCACCTTCTTCGATGAAGTTATGACCAACATTTAAGTAGCACTTCGAATTTCATTGGAGAAACATTGCATTATAACTATATAAGTTTAAGGTGTACATCACTGTAAATCAACAAATCAATATCCCTATAGACTACATTAAAATTACCACTAACAGTCCTATTCTGTTCTTCACCATAAAGCTGACCATTTTTTCTAATTTGCCCACTCACCCTCCCCTTCCCTACTGGTAACCACTAATCTGGTCCTAGACTAAACGTCTATTTTGGTTTGATTTGGTCTGTTTATTTGTTAGCTCTATACACCACATGAGTGAGATCATACGATATCTGTCTTTAACCTTCTGACTTAGCTCACTAAGCATAAATCCCTCTAGGTCCATCCATGTTATTGCAAATGGCAGCATTTCATCTTTTTTATAGCTAAGTAGTATTCCATTGTGTGTATATATCACATCTTCTTTATCTACTTGGTTGTCAATAAGCATTTAGATTGCTTCCAGTTTGGGCTATTATAAATGATACTGTCATTAACATGGGGGTGTATATATATATATATATATATATATATATCTCTTCAAATTAGTATTTCTATATTTGAGGGTAAATATACAGAAGATGGAAAACAGAATTATATGAAATTTCTATTTTCAATGTTTTGAGACATCTCCATACCGCTTTCCACAATGGTTGCAGCAATTCAGACTCGCAGGAACAGTGCATGAGTTTCCTTTTCTCCACATATTCACCAATACTTGCTGTTTTCAGTCTTTTGGATAATAAATAGCCTTTCTTACAGGTGTAAGATAATATCTCATTGCTGTTCTGACTATAAACTATTTTTAATTGAATGCAAGTTAATCTCAAACTCATTTCAACAGTCCATTTTTACTCTCTTCCTACCTCTACCTTATTTTATATTTTTTGGTGTCTTGCTGTTTCTAAGAGGAGTTTCTTTTCATTTTATAGAAATATCACTAGTAATTCTTACAGGGTTGGTTTAGTGATGATGCATTTCTTTAACTCTTATTTTTCAATTCTAAGTGATACTCCAGAAGGGTAGATAGAGTGTATCCTTGGTTGGAAGTCCTTTTCTTTCAGCACTCAAATATATCATGTCATTCCCATCTGGCCTGTAAAATTTCTTCTGAGAAAGCAAAGTTATTTCAATAAATATTTTATAAATAAAATGAACAGGAGCGCCCCGGTGGAGCCGCAGTTAGGTCAATTGCCTCTCAAAGAGAAAGCTACATACTCCTGGGTTCAAGTCTGGGTCCAGTGTGAACAACTAAATAAAAATAAAATACATATTTCCTCCTCCTCTCTCTTTCTGCCTGCTTGCCTGCTTGCCTTCATTCTTGCTTGTACCTTTCCTTTAAAAAATAAATAAAATGAGAAATAAATGAAGCACAAAATTAAACAAAAAGACTAATGTAAGGGAAAGGGAAATATATAAAAAATAATAAAGTACCTAGAGAAAACTAGTCACATACAAATATGAATAAGTGTCACCATTAATGCAACTACATATTCAGTTTTGTAAGTATAATGTGAGCACTAAGGAAAAAAAAGCCACATTGACGATAGCGACCTGGTAGGAGCAAGACTCACATTCTCCTCACAGTGCAGCTAGAAATTCACTTATTTCCCTGAAAAAAACACTGAGGAAAAGCAGGCAGAGAGGCTAGAGAGACACAGCAGTAATCACAACAACAAAGGGTAGGTGAAAACATCTGGGTTACAGAGCTATACAGCAGACTCAGACTAGGGATTCCAGCCTTGGTGCAGGGGGTGGAACTTTGAGAAGAACCGGCCCTCCCAGGAATCTCAAAAGCAGCAGAGAGCCCACCCAGTGGGACGGGGACATGGAGCCAGAGGAGAGAGTCTAGGCACAGGACGGAAGAGGAACAAGTGCCCTGGTGACTTGAACAGGAGGACTGGCAAGAAAATCATGCTAGGCGCAGACATAACTGGAAGATATCTAGGGGAATCACCTACTCTTCCTCCTTCTCACCATATTGCCCTGGAGCTGCAGAATCCGCCCATCGGAAATCCCGCCCTCAGGTTTAAAGGAAGAAGAGAGTCTCCCAGAGGAAGAGTCAACGCTACCCACTGTTGCCACCTTGTAGGCCAACAGAAAGGTCGTCATTGCGGTTTGGGAGCTAGGACACTGGGGGAAGGCTTTACATCCCCCACACAAACTCCAACCCCATAAGCTGAACTTTTGGCAGCAACTGAGGGCCCAGATAAGAACTTCAACAAACCCAACCAGTGGTGATGCCACAAAACTCAAGAAATCCCAATGTCCAAACCAAGATCCAGGCTTACTCAGTGCAAGTCAATACCCTACACAAGGCCATCACTGTAGGAAAATCTTATCCACAGAAACATAAACAGAATGCCAAACAAAGCAAAGACACAGACGTATATATGATGTGATGGATCTAATCAAAAACCCAGGGGAAAATCTGAATGCAACAGATGTCTGCCGACCACTTGAGGATGAATTTAGGGCAACAGTGATAAGCATGCTCATGGAAATCAAGAAAACAATAGAGGAAGAAAAAGAGAACAACAAAAAAAGAGAGAAGAAATGAAGCAGCTTAAAACAGATGTCCAAGAAATAAAGAACACAATAGCTGAACTAAAGAATTCAATGGAGGGGGACTGGAGAATAGGATGGAGGGAGCCTCTGATAGGATCAGTGAGCTAGAAGATAAGGCAGAGAAATGCACTCAGGCAAACCAGCAAAGAGATAACAAAAAAATGTAGAGATGAAGACAGCATTCGAAACTTATGATAACATCAAAAGAAACAATATTTGCATTATAGGGGTACCAGAAGGAGAAGAGAGAGAAAAGGGGGCAGAAACTGTATTTGAAGAAATAATAGCTGAAAAATTCCCTAAGCTGAAGAATGACGCAAGTCTCCAGACCCAGGAAGCTCAAAGAGTCCCTAATAAAAGAAACCCAAGGCCTAGACACATTGTCATTAAGATGTCAAAAATACAAGATAAAGAAAAAAAAAATCTTAAAAGCATTCAGAGAAAAAACGAGTCACATACAGAGGAGTCCCAATAACACTGTCAGTGGATTTCTCAACTGAAACTCCGCAGGCCAGGAAGGAATGGCATGATATATTCAAAAGAATGAAAGAAAAAGATTTTCAATCTAGGATATGATAACCTGCAAGATTATAATCAGAACTGAAGGAATGATAAAAAAAGGTTTTCCAATAAGCAAAAGTTAAAGGAATTTATCACCATAAAACACAGTTTTACAAAAAATACTAAAAGATGCTATATAAACCCCACTTAAAAACAGGTCTATTAGACCTATTCATCTATGTTTAATAAAAGAGCCATATCGTCTAGTATTCATGTTTCTCTCCAGGAAATCGTAAAGCAAGACTTATTCATCGTAGTACTAAGTGATTCTCTTCATTTCTTCACATTTTAGCTTTATAAATTTCAATGTCTTTTTTGTCAAATTCTACAAATGGAAGTATATTTTCATCTTTGATTTCTCTTATTTGCATCTTCTTTATTAATTTTAAAGGAAAGGTGCAAGCAGGAATGAAGGTGAGTAGGCAAGCAGGCAGGAAGAGAAATGAGGAAGAGGCATTTCTAATTTTATTTTTATTTAATTTTCATCCTAGATGTGTCTTCCTGGTCCTGGGGCATGAACTCAGGTCCTTGGGCTATTCATGGACTGCAATTGGTCGGTGGCAGCAGACCTAACCAATACTCTACTAGGACGTGCCTCTCCAACTGCTTTTAAAATTCTCTCTTTATCTTTATTTTCTATCATTTTAATTGCAGTGTGTCTTGATAGATGTCTGTTTGGACTTATTTTGATTGAAACTCTCTGAACTTCCTGGATCCGGATGTCTGTTTCTTACTCCAGCTTAAGTAAGTTCTCAGCTATTATTTCTTCAATTATTTCTGCCCCTTTATCTCTCTTCTCCTTCTGGTGCTTCTATGATGAGAATGTCGTTCCTTTTGATGTTACCCCATAGATCTCATTTATTGTCTTCATTTTTTTTCATTCTTTTTTTTTTTCTCTTTGTGGTCTGCTTAGGCAGTTTCAATTCCCCTATCTTCTAGCTCACTGATTCAGTTTAAAGCTTCTTCTAGTCTACTATTGAGCCCCTCTATTGTGTTCTTAAATCCCACTATTGTATTGTAAGCTCAATGAATTGTTTGGAACTTTCTCATATTTTCTTTGTCCTTGTAAATCTTATTTCATTCATCCGTTTTTCTCCTAACTTCAATGAGAATCAAGACTGTTGCACTGAAATCTTCTTTAGGTATTTACTTAATTCTGTTGCATTAGGATTTTTCTCCAGGTTTTAGTTTTGATCCACCTTTTAGGATAAATTTCTTGGTCTCTTAATTTGTTTGGTACTCTGTTTATTTCTATGGAGTAGGCTAATTAATTTCCTTTCTCTGTCTTGACGTAAGGGGCTTGTGTTAGGATTTCAGGTTGCTAAGTATAGACCTGGGCATAGGAGCTCTGACTGCCAGGACCTGGGGCTTTAGGATTTAGGCAAGTGATCACAATGGGAGAGGGAAAGCTGTTTCTGAGGATCTCTGGAGTCTCTTCTGCGAACTTCCCTTAGAGAGCTGCCATAGCCCAGTACAAATCTCCACAGATTGAGTTTTGCAGGAAAGTACTCAGCTGTCTGAGCTGGGGTTACAGGCTCTGACTGCCTGATGCTAACATAAGCAATTGCTGCCCTGATAACCATGAGAACCGTAAGTATCCCAGGAACTGTCCCAGGGGTGCAAGCACCACTGATGGCAAAGAGGCGGGGATTTTACCTCTGACCCTATTCCAATATGGCATCTGCCATGCCAGCACCACACAGACAAAAGAGAGCCTAGAGCAGACACTCACAGCATCTCTGTTCACTGGAACACTATCCCTCTTTCTAATTTCTCCTGCTGAAGTTTCTGGCTCTTCAAATGAGAATGCTCAGTTATATCTGCACACTTCATCTGTCGGCTCTCCCTGTTCTCTGATCTGCATTCTCTGTTCCTGAGAGTCCTATTGTTCTCCAAAGGAAATTCCTTATGTTTTCCACACCAAGATGGATGTGCTCCTGTCTCTGGTGTAGTTCCCAGTTGCTGGGGAGTCAACTGTGGGAGTCAGCTCAAAAGAGACTTGTATCACTGGTGTCCTTCCTGACTTTGCGTCATAGTGCCTGGGCAGCATTCCTGGGAAGACTGTGACTTGACTTTTCCTACCCTTTCCTATATTTTCTATCCCTTTTTCTCGTGAAGATGCTGCTCCCCGACCCTCAGTTCTTTTTTGAAAGCTATAGTTTGTGTCTAGGTGAAGTTTCGCTGTCTGTGCAGAGAAAATGAGCTCAACATTTTGCTAGACTTTCATTTTGGCTGGAGCCTCCCAGACATTTTAAATACAATTAGATATTTTCTCACAACTCTGCATGTCCTTCCTGGGATGGCTGACAATCAGGTTGATTTGTTTTTTCAGTTGCATTTTGTAAATTTCACTCTTGGCAGTATACCATTCAATGGGTTTTGACAATTGTAGTAATGTCTTATCCACCACCACTCTTATCAGACCATTATATGCTCACTCCTTCCTTGCTTCTCCCCCAATCCCCGGCAAGCACCCATCCACTTTCTATCCTGTGGTAGACTGCATAATGACCCCCAAAGATACCCATGTCCTAATCCCTAAAACCGGTGAATGTTACTTCATATGGCATATATATATATATATATATGTACATGTATATGTATATATACACATACATCTATATTTTAAGGAAAGTTATAAGCAGGAATGAAGGTGAGCAGAGACAGGCAAGGAGGAAGAGAGAGGAGGAAAAAGCACTTTATTTTATTTAGTTGTTCATCTTGGTTGTTTCCAGTGGCCCCCATGCAAACCTGGGACCTTGGGATGTCTGTGGTATGCTCCTAACCACTGCTCTACCAGGGCGTGCGGGTTTTTTTTTTTAAAAAAAAAGGACAGATGCAGGCAGGAATGAAGACAAGTAGAGGCAGGCAGGATGAGAGAGGAGGAAGAAGCGTTTTATTTATTTACTTGTTCATCTTGTTTGTTTTCCCCTGGCCCCTGGGATGCAGCAAAAAATATTTTGCAGCTGTGATTAAATTACGGATCTCATGATGGTGGGATTATACTGGATGGTTTGGGTGGGCCCTAAATTGAATCACAAGTTGCCTTACAAGAGTGTGGTAAGAAAGCCAAAGGAAGAAGCAGGAGGCTTGAAGGTGGAAGCAATAGGTTGAAGTGACATGAGGAAGGACTGACAAGCTAAGGAATACAGATGGGCCACAGAAGCTGGAAAAGTCATGGAGACAAAGTCTTCCTTAGAGCCTCCGGAAGGAACCAGCCCTACGACACCTAATTATAGCCTAGTGAAACTGATTTTGGACTTTTGGATTCCAAAATTGTAAGAGAATAAATTTGTGTTATTGTAAGTCACTAAGTTTGTGGTAATTTTTTACAGCAACAATAGGAAACTAATACTTTTTTCAAAATGTCATGCATGGACTCCTACCATAATTTTGGGTCTTTAGGGTATGGCTTCTTTCATTTGGTAAAATGCATTTAAGATTCACCCATGTTTTTATTATCATGTATCTATTACCATACATACAAAAAAGATTCATCCAAATGCTGAGTGAATTAATAGCTCTCTTCTTTTTATTGCTGACTACTATAGCATTGTATACACATACCAGTTTATTTATTCATTCATCTACTGAAGATATCTGGTTGCTTCCGGTTTTTGATGAGTGAAATCACTATACACATTTGCATGCAAGTTGTATACACACAAATTTTCAATTCACTTGACAAAGAAAACTCTAGATATTCATAGCTTTTAGGACATGGACATAAATTTAAATATCATTACCAGGGGAAAAGATTAAGTAATTTAAACAAAAAGAATTACATGCTTTTTAAGGACAAAGTTATATTCACAGAATAAGCCTGAAGTTCTGAGTTCCCTGTATTTTACCAGACCACTTTGTGACAAGGACATTTTAAGAGACCAGGAAATTGTCTTCTTGTTCTCTTGTTGAAATTTCTTACATTAGCTATTAGGTGAGTCTCTGGTTTTCCAGACCAAAGACTGAAATTCCATTATTTAGAACTGAAAAAAAAAAAAGACATATATAAGAAGATTTCAAATGTACTATGGGGAAAAAACAGACTATGGAAAGGAAAGGGGCAAAACGGCATTATAAATAATTAGAATGTGAGTATGCAATGTTGCTTATCTAGTGTGGACTGAAGAACTTAATGAATATTTGAATTTATGGTCTATTGTATTGGCAACCATTCATTCTAGTTCTTAGTACAGTTTGCTCTGAAACTTTGTTAAATAGTTTCATGAAGTCATTAAAACTTATCTGTTGTTTTTTTTTTCTAACAGATGTGCAGTGATACCTCTGCCAGTAGAGTTTTGCTTGAGCAAAAGGAAAAAATACATCATTCAAACATAGAAGTGGAAAAACTTTTCCCCTAAGATAGCAAAACCACTGAGGAATCAATCCAAGTTGCACCCCTCGGTGCAAAACAGGTACAAGTCACATAATATCCAAAAAGCTTGTAAAACCAACTGCAAAATATTTGACACACATTTGTCAGGGTATGGGAATTTTCTCTCATAATCTAGCAAGTTAGCCTGTTAACCATTTTGTGGATGCTGGCATATAAGCATCATCAGCATTATTTGTGTGTCAGTTCCTCATGCCCTTAAGTCCTACATGGGCCATGTGGAGGAACCCAACTGGATACATTAGGTATACAATGCACACTTGATTTGCAGCTGAAGAATACTGGCCTTGGGAAACTCACGTCTTTTGTAGCAAGACTTCTCTTTATCACAGAAAGAGATATCACCTCATCGGGAAAGGCAACTTCCTGCAAATACAGCTCTGAGAAGTGGCCCAGGTAAAGAATCTTGCATTCTCAGCATACTTGGCAAGAATAAGCAGGGATGCTCCCAGCTACAGCACGTTGTATTGTGCAATGATATCTCACCCAGAGAGAAAACAGGCCATCTCTTTTTCCTCTTGAAATGGACAATGAGATACACAGTCCAGTGTTTTGCCCCTAGGAATATTTTCCTTCACCACTGTTTTTCAGGGGCTACAATGCAGTTAACATCCACTTTTAGTTGGTGCCAGTCAAATGCATAAACCAGGTCTGTGCTTGTTCTCTGTTAATCAGTCATAGAGAAGTCTCTGGGAAGCCAAAAAATGTGGTCAAGGGAGAAGTAAGTAAATGAAGAGTTTAAAACATCTCTTCGTGCCTTTGACTTGTGCCTGCTGACCAGCCTGGACTCAGTCTTTCTTAGAGAATTCTCTATGGTGGAATACTGTTGTCAGATCCAATTTTATATTTCCATAGATCAGATAACACCTGTTTCCCTGATGGTCATTTCAAGTGGCATACCTCACTCTCCTTTCCCCTTGAGATTCTGCTACCCATGCTCCCCACTGAGTGAACCCACCCAGAAGCTGGAGGGCAAGGAAACCTGTAGTTACGGCCTGTACCTAGGGCACAGAACAGGTAGAGAAGGATGGGATCTAGAAGGGCAAATAGAAGATATCCAGCACAGCCCACAAATGGCATTGATGTCATTGGTGTGATTTTCTAAAACATTAAACCATTCTTGGTAAAGTTCCAAACAAAATAACATGCACTTCTTTCAATTTATACAGTAGCTCCATTCCTGGAAAATTCCAGGGTATTAAAGTCATGCAAAAAAGTACTTTGAGTTATGCTTACTTCAGCAGCAATATATTAAAATTGGAATTATACAGAAAATATAAGCATGGCCCCTGAACTAAAATGACATGCAAATTTGTAAGTGTTCCATATTTTTTTTAAATAAATCTAAAAAAAACAAAAAAAGTACTTGGAGTTGACATGTAAAATGAGATAACGCTTAGGCTCAGATCATTACAAATAGGTTTTTCATATAATATGCGAATGACTAGGGGGACATTTGAAAATTATCTAAGAAAGATGTAGGAACATTCGCCTTTGTAAGAACGTCACATGCATTGAAGGGCATATGACATTCTTGGCTCCTGCCCACTAAATGTCAGGAGATCCTTGCCAGGGGATTCCTGTCAATCATTGCAACAATCAAAATAGATGCACATAATTTCAAAGCATAACTTTGGGTGATACTGCACCCCCACTGGAGACCCAGTCTCCAAAGATGAATCAGTCAACCTTGTAGGATTTGATCTCAATACTTCAACTTAATATCTGGGGGCAATGCTGATCTGGGGAGAGAAATGGCTTCTCAATTTATGGGTCGTAGTTCAATCTAATACATGAATTCTCTGACCTAGTTACCAAACACGTTACTGCCCTCTCTGGTAATGTATAAATTGCGAATTTGAATGTTCTGCTTTAGTATAAATAAAAAGTAAGAAAATAACTAAATGAATGTGAAGCTCAAACTTCACATGAATCCAGATCAAAGTGTATAAACAAGCACATTTCATATCACTTAATATTAAACTATTACATTTTTTGTTTTAATGTATACATTTTAAGTAACACATACACATTAGAAAAAACACAAAATATGGACATAAAAAGAAAAAAACCAAAAACAACACATTCCGTATTAGACAGAATAATGTCCCCTAATCCCTGGAACATTCTACATGACAAAAAGCAACACAAAATATGGACATAAAAAGAAACAAAAACAAAAACAACACATTCTGTGTCAGACAGAATAATGTCCCCTAATCCCTGGAACATTCTGCATGACAAAAAGTAACTTTGTAGATTTGGTTAAATTAAGGATCCTGAGATGGGGAGATTGTCCTGTTGAGCCCAATGTTCTCACAGGATCCTTATGAAAGCTCTTCAGCAGGGGACCTTGAGATGTATGTGGAGTACATTTGGTGGACTAACCCACTAGGCCACCAGGGCATACCTCAATATCTGTTTCTATCATCACATCATCTACTAAGGCACAGGAGTATGCCAAGAGTGTAACATTATATTAAACATTTTTGGCTAGAATACACTATAGGTGATGGGTATTCATGTTGAATTCATATGAAAAAACATAATAAATGGTTAATCCATCAGTGGTGTTAAAAGTGATTACTAGCTTAGGGGGATGCCTACCTAATTCCAGAAAGCAGAAAGCGACCATTGTTACTTTTGCATTTTACAAATACCCACTTCCCAACAATCATTTTAATACCAGTCTATAATCATTATGATAAGGGTACTGATCATGGTAATTCCCTTAAAATTCGTGATGTTTCTCAAAAAAAATCTATCATCTCTTCTATATTTACTAATTGGCATTCATCTGTGAAGTAGAGTTTTCCTCTCATCTATTGGGGATTTGGGTTACTTGAAATATAAATTCTACTGGAAAGGCAGAATAAAATGCTTGATTCTTTACCAATAACTACAAACTTCCACAGTTGACTTAATATCTGTCTCAAATGGTGACGAATAACATTTTTCAGACTTTCTCTATTTTGAAGATCAGTATGAAACCATGAGTTTTCACAGATTACATCTATTTCACTTCACTGCCACCAGTAGTCTTTAAAATGCCCTAATTGTCATGATGTGGCCAATGGAACATGACCCCACTGATTTTGAGAACTTTAATGATTTCGAGCACAACAAGATATCTCTGGCTCTCAAAAAAGCTCAGTCTCCATTTAATGGAAAATAGATTACAGAGACCACAGCCTGAGAACTTAGGATATTCATTATTACTGGGAGGACATTGCTTTTAGACCATTTCAATGGGAAGAGTTAGAAAAATATACATATTGAGGCAGACAGACTCTAGGATGGCTCCCATGATCCCCGTGCACTGGTATTCATGTTCCAGTGTGCATCCCTCCTGCTGAGGGGCAACTGTGATTTGCTTCCAGTTAGTACTGTATGACAGAACGGACAGGATATACATGATCACATATATACAAGTATAGGAAGTATGACTAACAAAGTCTTATACGGAGACGCTTTTCCGTGCTGGCATTAAAGAAGCCAGCTGCCACGCTGTAAGCTGCCTGTGGGAAGAACCACATGGCAAGGAACTGAGGGCAGCCTCTGGCTGACAGTCACAAGAAACTGAAACCCTCAGTTCAGCATCCTGCAAAGATCGAAAAGCTCCCAACCACCTTGTGAGCTTAGAAACATGCAGCTGCAGCCCTGGCCAACACCTTGAGTGAAGCTTCCCTGGATCCTGCAGCAGAATATCTAAGTCAAGCCTACACTTCTGACCCACAGAATGTGAGATGATGCGTGTGTTTGGTGGTAAGCCTCTAGGTTTGTGGAAATATTGATATGTAGTAATATATAACTAATACATTTTTAATCTTGGGTTTATATGAATGTTTTCAATTACATTTTAATATTGTAGTCTTTTTCTTTATGTCTTGGATTTTATACTAACTTTTTCAAATAATGGAACTACTGGTTCTATCCCCCGGAGGTCCACACACCAAATTATGAATAAAAACCTAAAAATGAGGGCTCTCCTTTCTTTTCTATTTTTCCATTCTTCCCCATCTTTGAAGGGGAACATTCATTCATTCATATATTTTTTCCTCTTACAACCTTGCTCATTTAAGTAAACTAGGTCTGTAAAGTTACTGCATTAGTAATTTTAGCTCTACGATTCCTTTAAATTGTTTGATTTCAAATTGTAATATATACCAATAAAATGCCAATATAATACTCATAAGTTTATTTTGTTTTGCCAGGTATAAGTTTCTCTAATATACTTTGGAATAGCATGTACTTAACAGAAATTTTATTTAGGCAAAATTATCAGACAAACTATTTGTTTCTTGCTAACAATGTTTATTTCCCCCAATACAGCACACTTATGCTTTTAGAATGTTTTAAAAAAACAGGTAAATACATAGTTTGATTTTTCATATTTTTAAAAAGCATATGAAACAGAAATTGAAAGTCCAAACTCTGAACAACCACTTATGATGGGCAAAGACGTCCCTAATCAAAACCAAATACTTCTCTCTCCTGAAAAATATTTAGTAACAAACAGTTATTTACTTTTTTAAACTATACAAGTAAATTTATATTCTTATTACTTCTGTTCAAAAATTAAATGTCATCAAATGTCCACTTGAAATAATATTAATACTGATAAAAGAAAACAATAGTCGGATTCAGTTGGAATAGTCATCTATTACTTCAGGCTAAGTGCAAGATGCTATAGAACAAATAATTCAGCCTGACAAAATAACATTTCCCAAAAGCACCATTTCCAGTAACAATTTCTCTACTGAATGAGATTTGACAGTAAAGATTGTGAAATATCTCAAAACCACCGTGCACAAGTCAATAAATATTATCATAATGTATTTTATAGAAAGTAACAGGGCTGGCTGTATAAAAACTTGAACAATGGTTAAGTTCTCCTGACCAAAAACATTATACTCACTGAGAAAAGAAAGAATTTATTTGTCGAAGACTTTTCTGGCATATCTTCACATGTTCCTTAAAAGTCTGTTCTGTGTCATGAAACTATTTTCTCTGGATTAATAATGCAGTGAAGAGGCTGAAGGAATCCTGAGGAAAGAAAGGGTCTGTGTTTTATTTATCCCTCAGTCCCCAAGCCTAGTACAGAATCTGGCAAATTAATTCAATTAACGTTAATAGAGGACAGTAGGGAGGCTGAAAGGCAGGCAAAGGATTCAGTGAGATGGCCCTAAGTGGCATTTATTACTATGAAATATATTTAAATATCTTAAAGGAAGAAAGAAATACAAAGCAATGAAGGAGTGAAGGAAGCCAGTCAAAATCTTAGTGAAAATTGCAGAATTCTATGAATCAATTAAAGAAATAGTCACTGAGAGGCTATAACCCAGAAAAAAGGATAATTTGGGCTGTGGGTAAAACCCCCTACTTTGAAATTTGAAATCGCATTATTTTGGTGGCTTGGTGTATGCACCCTGGTGGCCTAGCGGTTTAGTTCACTGGACATAGTCCGCGTATATCCAAGGTCCCCAATTCAAAACCTGAGGCCTGGGGAAACAACCAATATGAGCAACTAAATAAAATAAATATAAATGCTTTCTCCTCTCACTACCTGCTTGCCTAACTACTCACCTTCATTCCTGCCTGCACCTTTCCTTAAAAAAAAAAAATCACATGCACTAGAGGACTTTAAGAGGATCAGATTCTTACAAATTAAGAATGAAAATATCCTGTATACAATCCAAAATTACTTGACATACATATAATTACGTAGATTCTCAAGAGAAACAAAATTCAACTGATGCCAAATCCAAGATAACTCCGATGCTGAATTTAACAAAGACTTTAAAGCTGTTTGTATAATTAAGCTCTGCAAAATAAGCATGTTCTTTCTTTTTCTTTTTCTTTTTTAAAGGAAAGGTACAGGCAGGAATAAAGGTGAGCAGGCGAGAAGAGAAAGGAGGAAGAAGCATTTATTTCTTTTATTTTGTTGTTCATCTTTAATGTTCCCTTGGACCCGGAGATGCAAACCCGGGTCCTTGGGATATATATGGACTGTGCTGGCTGGAAGCTGTAGACTTAACTGCTACACCACCAGGGCAGACCAATATACTCTTTAAGTAAATGAAAAATGAGCTCTTAGAAGAAAAAAAAATATAAAAAAATAACCAAATGGAAATTTTAGAGGATAAAATATATGAATTAAACATTTACCAGGTGAACACAAGAGCAGAAGTAGCTGTATAATATATATTTTACAGAAAATATAGTTATTATTATATACCTATATTTGATATATAGTATATGCAATATATATTTGTGATATATACTTATAAATATTATATACCTGCATATAACTATATAATTACATGAGAACTTATGCCATATATTAACAGATATTAAATGAAGACTACTTTAAAATTTTGGAATCTTGGTGCGCCCTGGTAGAGTAGAGGCTCACAATGACCTGGGTTTGCAGCCTGGGGACAGGGGCAACAACCAGAATGAACAACTAAATAAAATCAATAAAGTGCGTCTTCAAAAAAAAATTGGAATCCATGTTACTTTGTCTATAAAAAAAGGAAGTTAGTCTGGACTTAGTCTGCAATTCGCCTAGACCATGAGAAGTGGAACTGTACAACCCAGATCTCACAACGCAGCCAACTTCTAGAAAAAAAGCTACCTCAGTCAAAAGAGATAGCAATTATCTCTGAAGTGCTATGGGCTCAACAGAGACAATACTGTCATTTAGGGAGTCTTTCGGAAGTTTGCGCATACATTTTTGACAAAATAATGAAACTAAAACATTAATGATAAAGAAATGTGCAGGTGGACCTCTATGGCTTGGTGGCTAAGGTGCAGACCACATAAAGCCCAAGGACCCCGAGTTCATGACTCGGGGCCAGGGGAAGAAAAAAATTATAGATATGTAGTGTAGATAGATAGATTGATTGACAGATACAGAGAAACACAGAGAGAGTGAAAAAATATTTTTAAACGTTAAGTTACTTATACCTCAATAAAGTAGAAAAACATAGATGTGTCCTGTGGCCATACGTCCTGTGCTATCTAAGAGAGAATTCAATGGAGACACTTGATGATAGCAAAGCAAATTTCTTAAGAGAAGCACAGAGAGCCAGAGGGGATCTCTGTGGGCAGTAAAGCTATGCTTATGCTAAGCTGAAGCAGGGGCTTATAAATCTAAGGAATGGGATTTTGCATTTGCTCACGTGTTGTTAGAGGTAACAAGAAAATATCTTTTCTGCTAGCTTATCTTTAGCACGCCCACAGTTTGGTTGGTTCTAGCTTATCTTTGTTTACGTGGTTATAGTTTACCTTTAGCATGTCTGGAATAGTTTAACTCCTGTTGACCTGTACACCTTTGTTCTCAACGCCTCCTCCTTTTCCCTATGCCGAGCGTCATCAATTCTTAGGTATGATATTAAAAGCATGCACAATAAAAACAGATGCAAATTGGACTTCTTCAAAATAAGAACTTTTGTGCTTCAAAGGACACCATCAATAAAGCACACAGAGGCCTTCAGATCCCAAGATGGCAGGCTAGCAAGATCTTGAGTTCATCTCCTTCCCACAGGCACAAAACAGCATCTAGATACAAACTACGGCCTTTGGGGAGGAAAAAACCCTGAGAATTGATCAGGGGACCAGCATCTCCACAAGGAAAATTAGAGGAAACATCAGAAAGGGCGGGAAAAACCAAGACAAGGTCTCCAGCAGGAACACTTCCTGGGCAATGCTACCGGAAGTCAGGAGGGATACGGGTGATATGGCGCCTCCTCCCAGTAACTGAGGGACTCACTCCCGCATTGCTTGCCCTAGCACCTGGCAAATGTACTCAAGAGGGGAACAAGCACATACTGGTGTGGAAAACACAGGGGGTTCCCTTTGGAGAATAATTCTGGGAAGCAGAGATCACTGTACAGAGAGCAGGGGGAGCTGACGGATAAAGGTATACATACACCTCACTGAAGGATTTTCTTTAATTGAGGCAAACATTTCAGTGGGAAGAGTAAGACGAACAGTCTGCCAGGGTACAGTACGCAGAGATGCTGCCAGGTATCCTCTCTAGGCTCTTTTTTTACTGGTGGAGTTAGGGTTGAAGGGCAAAACACCCTGCCCTTTGTCCACCAGTGGACCTTGTGGCATTGGACATGTCATTCTCATGGCTACCAGGGAAGGACGCATCTATAACAGCAGCAAACAATCTGAGCCTGTAACCCTTGACACAGGTAGCTGAGTGCTTTCATGGAAAACTTGGTTTGTGGAACTTTCCAGGAGTAAAATGTTGCAGCAGCTCTCAGGAAGGATCAGAAAGGCCCCTGTGGTACCTCAAAACAGTTGTCCTTTCTCTCCCTGGGACTACAGCTGAACAGCACCTGCTGATTTGCTGCCTAAAGTCCCTAGGCTCCAGCAGCTAGAGGCACTGAATTTGTTGGGAGGATTCTGGCCGGAGTTCAGGGGCTTTAGCCCAGCTAGAGAATCAAAAGATGTTTATGAGGGGAGGGGTGCTCTGCTATGGCCAGCTCCCATGGTCCCCTGGAACCTCTGGCGACTGTTGGGATTGTGACCTCTTTGTGGCCTGGGCCCACAGTCTTGGGCCTCTCATTCCAGAGTCACAGGGGGGAAATTTGATTGTAGAACCTATTGAGATCACAGTTAGACTGAAGCCAGGCAACAGCTACAGCCCAGGGCTACTGGGAAAGCTCTGATGATGGCATCAGCCTTGAGATGAGGGTGGATTCAGATTTCATTCTAATTCCAAGTAGTCACAGCCCTCAGGTAGGGAGTCCTGAGCTCCAGCAGCAGCCTCTTTGCTTCTAGTTGACCCAACTCCCACCCCAAAGGATAGGGTCTTGGGCCCATACCCAGTGCTAACTTTGGGGCTGCAACCATTCTGACTGGTGCAGACTCTTTAGCATCCACATCAACAGAAATCCCAGCATCTCAGGTCGCCACCCCCCAGCCTATCCTCTGCAACCTGAAATCCTATCTAAAGCCATCGCATCACAGGGAGAGAAAGCCATTTTGCTTAATTCACAAAAATAAACTCAGAGTGCCAAATAAAATGAAGAGACAAATAAATTTACCCCAAATGATGGATCAAAACAAAACTGCAAAATATCCTAAAGCAACAGAATTAAGTAAACTACCTGAAGATGATTTCTAAGCAACAGTATTAATGATGCTCATTGAAGTTAGGAGAACAAAGGATGAAAAAAATGCAAACTACAACAAAAACAAAGAAAATGTGAAAGCTTCAAACAGTGGGGTGGGGGCAGGAACAACTAGTGTAAACAACTAGATGGAAATGGAATAAAAATGCTTCTTCCTCCTCTCTCTTCCTGTCTGCTTGCCTTCATTCCAAAGTTTCTTCCTCCTTTGTGTTGCTTCCTCTTAAAAAAACCAACAAAACAATATTTAAAAGAAATCATAGAGTTAAAGACACAATAGCAGAACTAAAAAAACACAACGAGGAAAACAGAATTAAAGGAAACAAATATAAGAGACTTAAGGGATAACAACAAGAACAACATTTGCATCATAGGGGTTCTAGAAGAGGAAGAGCAGAAGGAGCAGAAACTTTATTTGAAGAAATAATAGCTAAGAAATTTCCCAGCCTGGGGAAGGAAACAGACATCCAGATCCAGGAAGCTCAGAGTTAAAAACGAAACAAAACAAAACAAAACTCAGACATACACCAACACACATTAAAATTAAAGTGACAGAAAGGGAAGGTAAAGAATCTTAAAAGCAGCTACAAAAAAAAAAACAAGTCACATACAAGGGAACCCCCATAAGATTATGTATGGATGTCTTAGCAGAAACTACACACCAGCATGGAATGGCACAATATATTTAAAGGACTAAAGAAAAAGGACTTCCAGCCAAGAATACTCTACTCTGCTAGGTATCACTTACAGTGGAAGGAGTAATAAAGAGCTTGCAGATAAACAAAAGTTAAATGAATTCATCACCACTAAACCAGCCTTGCAAGAAACACTAAAGAGAGTTCTATAAAATGAAAAGAAACACGATTTAGAAGCAATAGAACACCCAAAAGACTCCAAAAAACTATAGAGGACAGAAAAATTTTAGACTGTTAGAATGAGCTCAAAATTAATTTACTTTCAGTTTAGAATAGGTTATTAACATAGAAACTTAAATGTAAATCTCGTGGTAACTTCAAAATAAAAATTCATAAAAAATGGATCACAGACTGAACTTCATCAAAGTTAAGAACTTTCTATTCTTAAAAATAGAGAGTTAACAGAATGAATAGACTAGCTACAAACTGGGAGAAAATATTTGCAAACTATACATCTTATAACAACTTGTAACCAAAATACATGAAGAACTCTCAAAACACAATAAGAAAACAATCCATTTTTTTAGGAAGGAAGGGAAGGAGGGAGGGAAGAATATAGGCACACATTCATTTAGTTATTCATATTAGTTTTCACTCCAGTCCCAGGTCTTGAACCCAAGGACTTGGGCTTTAGTGGTCCACACACTAGCATCTCAGTGGCTTGAACCCCAAGGGTGTGCCCTACTATCCAATTTTTAAAGTTTAAAAATGTGAAGAAAATACCTAAGTCTTGGAAATGTAATATATAGTATGGTGACTATAGTTAATAATAGTGCATTAAAAATTTAAAGTTGCTGAGAGTGTATCTTGAAAGTTCTCATCGCAAGAAGAAAATTTTATAACTGTATGATAAAAGAGGTAAACTAGATTTATTGACGTGATCATTTCACAATATATACAAATACCGAATCGTTACACATCTGAAACTAATGCTGTATGTCAATTATACCTCAATAACAATTTCATGAACAGAAAAAAGGTAAGTGCCGAGAAAACCTATAGAATGGGAGAACATATTTGCAAATAATAAATCTGATAAAGGATTCATATCAGCAATAAATAAAGAACTCTTACAAAACAATAATAAGTGACACCTCAGTTTTTAAAACGAGCACGTATCTGAATAGATGCTTCTCCAAGGACAATAAGCACATGAAAAGATATACAACATCATTAGCTATGAGAGTGATGCAAGTTAAAATGACAGTGAGATACAACTTCACAACCACTAGGATGGCTAGAGTTTGTTCATTGCAGTGTTACTTACAATAGCCAAGAGCTGGAAACAACCTAAGTGCCCATCAATATGATTGAATGAAGATGTGATATATGTATAAACAATGGAATACCATTCAGCTACCAAAAAAGATGAAATCCTGCCATTTACAACAACACGGATGAACCTAGAGGGAATTATTCTATGTGAGATTATGCCAGAAGAAGACAGACATCATTATGATTTCACTCATACTTAATTTATAGAGAAGCCAAGCAGAAAAAGAAGAAATCGAACAAAAATAGACTTACAGTCTATAAATTCAAATTAGTGATTACAAGAAAGGAAGGGGGAGGGGGGATGGGCAAATTGGGTAAAAGGTAAGGTTATATGGTGGTGGTGAACTTAATGTAGCACGTACAGATGTTGACTTACAGTGATGCACACTTTACACCTATATGTTAAGATGCAATGTTCCTTCAATGAAATTAACTTTAAAAAAGGGAACCTCTAAAAAAAGAGAAGTCATAAACAACAGGAACTCTCACGGGTAAAAATGCAAAATTAATAGACACTCTGGAAGACAGTTTGACAGTTTCATACACGACTAAACATACTCTTAACATGTGATCCAGCAATCACCCTCCTTGGTATTTACCCAAATGAATTAAAAACTTATGTCCACACAAAAATGTGCACATGGATGTTGATAACATATATTGTCATAATTGCCAAAATGTGGAGACAATCAAGATGTTCTTAAATAGATGAATAGATAAACAAATGGTGGTATACTATTTATTGATAAAAAGAAATGAGCTATGGAGCTAGGAAGGCATGTAGGAAATTTAAATGCATACTGCTGAGTCTAAGATCGAAACACATAAAACGAGTAATATATATGAGCCCACAGATAATCTTAAAACCTCACCATGCTTGTGTGCCATCCATAATTCTGCAAATGGATAAAGGGAAAGAAACAGGTATTTATCCTGGCATTCCTGTCCTTAAGCAGAACTCCAAAGTACAGTAAATAATTAATGGAGAAAATATCTTCTTCATCGGATTCTAGCCCCACCCCCAATGTATAAAGACAATTAGGAAAATCAACATTTTGCCACCACTAAAGAAATTATGGATTTAGGTTACAATTATCCGTGAAGGTTACAACCTCCAGAGGAGAGATGAAGGGGAGATTTTATCATGTAGGGATCACTCTCAGAACACCTGAGCACCAGAGCCAATTTCCACCCATTAAAAGTGGGGCAAAGCGGAAGACGTTTATGAAAAACGCATAGCTAACATCAGACTTGGTGCAGAGAGAGTAACAGCTCTCCGCCTATAAGCCAAAGATTGTCAACAAACCACCAGAAGCTAGGCAAGGGGCCTGGAACAGAGTCTCCCTCTCAGCCTTTAGAGGAACTATCCCTGTCAACACCTGGATCTCAAATAATACTTTCTGTTAAGTCACTCATCTTGCCACCTTGTACTCGGTTAAACCAGCCTTAGGAAATTCACACTCTGCTGATAGAGGCTGCAACACACATGGTCCTTGGAAACATTATGCTAAATGAAGTAAGAGGTTTAAAGACAAT
>RJWH01009255.1:0-24051 GCA_004363575.1 Solenodon paradoxus | reverse complement strand
GTGTGTTTTTTCCAAACCATGGGTTAGCTGGAGAATTTGTATCTTTTTACCCAAAGGCTCCAGAACAAAATTCCTAAGAACATTTCAACCACGGTACCCTGATCAAAGTCAGAATATTTAGCCTTAGCATTGCTACAAAGCCATTACTCAATCCATAGTCTTTATTCCAGTTTTGTCAGTTGTCCCCATAATGTTCTCAAAGGTCATTTTTCTTTCCTGGCCTAGGATCCAATCCAGAATCGCACATTGTGATTTTAGTTGTCATATGTCCTTAGTTTCTTCTCATCTGGAACAGTTCCGTAGTCTTTATATTTCTTGACTTGACATTTATTGAAGAATATAGGTCATTTATTTTGTGGAAGGTACCTGAGTTAGTTAGACTTTGTCTGATATTTCTGCATGATTAAATTCAGTTTGTACATTTTTGGCAAGAAGACCACAGAAGGGATGGATTTTGTCCCATACACCCCCGTTGGAGGCACAGGATATCCATTTGGTCCAAATGGAGATCTCACTATCGCTTTGTTACCACAATAGAAAACTCCTTTAGCTCAATTTTTCCCATTTGGCAGGCATCTTGCATTGCAGTGAAATTTTCTTTTTTATGTAAACATGATGATTTGAAGTTCCTAAATGTTTTTGATTCATTGCAAATAACCAAAGTACAATAACCTGCTGGGTTGTTTTTTTTTTTTTTTTAAGGAAGCAGGTTCAAAATAATATACACTCGTTTTACTTCTGGGGTTTTAATATCAACAGGTAAACTTAGATCAAAGGAAAGTCTACTGTGTATTTCAGACCAAAAATGAGAAAATGAT
This sequence comes from Solenodon paradoxus, assembly GCA_004363575.1. NCBI lineage: Eukaryota > Metazoa > Chordata > Mammalia > Eulipotyphla > Solenodontidae > Solenodon > Solenodon paradoxus. The sequence goes on along the minus strand of RJWH01009255.1, from coordinate 23,233 downwards.
ATATTTGTAACTAGTTTTGAGAAAAACACAATTTAGCACTATTAAAGGGCAACATTCCCGACATAATGGACAGCTTTTAAAAATATACCCTTAGCAGGCATGACCTTCGTGACTAGCATGCCGTGCCAGTGAAAGGTCCTCTGGTGCAGGGACGGAGTGCACTATTGTTTGCAGGGTGGCTCTTCGCAGTCACTGCTGCAGAACAATTTCAGGCAGATACTCAGATCCAGACAGAGGGGCGTCATGGGAGTGGCTGCAACAAGAGGAAGAGGCTGAAACCGAGCCAAAGAAGATTTCAAATTAAGAGCTGTGTCAACAGGCATGCATCCACTGGCTTTGCAAAACCTGCAATGGGATCCAGGAACAGGAAAAAAAAGAATTTTTATCGTTTGGCCTTTGCTGATCAAAATGTAATCTTTTTCTTCTGCCCTTTCCTTAAAGTTACAATTATCTGCATGGAGTGTGTTCTCAGTGAAACATTCAGCACTTCCTTTCTGCCCTCGCTTCCAGTGCAACATGTTAAGACTAAGAATTCTCACTCTCGAGTCTGGTGGAGCCACACTCGAAGCCTCGCTCTTGCCACAGACTGGCCGTGACTTTGAGCAAGTCACTTGCCCTCAGCATGTACATCTTCAGGTGGAAAAAACTTTGCTGGCTTAGGAGGATTTGAAATGATGCATATAAAGAACTTGCGGTGTTTTACGAATACTGGAGCTACCACTGAACAGCTGATAACGCAAGTTGGGCATAAGGACACTGTTCTTTATAAAAAGATCCCTGACCTGAGAACTGAGGTGCCAGGGTCCTACTCCCTGAGCCTCCCTTTCAGCTAACAAGCACCTGTCTTTAAGCCGGTTCCTCATACTTATTGGACTTTAGTTCCATTTCATGAAGGAGTGTTGGTGAAAGAAACACAGGTCAAGTTTGAGGGGTGCTAACATGCTGCCGCTAATGCAAGGTGACAAGTTCTTCACTGGAGAGTGGACCCTGGTGCTGTGGGAACACAGGTGACCAAGCTAACGAGTGACCCTCTTTGCCTGGGTCGGGGTGAACCTTGAGCTGGACCTTGAATGTGCGTCTTGCCACTGACAGGAGAAGGTGTTGCAGGCAAGGACAAAGAACCAGGTTTAAGGGTCTGGTGCTGCCATGTTGTAAGATAGCGGTTTACATCCATCCTGCTGCAGTCAGCTTCTGGGGTTACCTCTGACTGTTGAGTGCAACAAACACATTTTAAGATAAGTGGACCTTCCATGGGCTTTGGAAATCATTTAGTTCCGTTGTAGGGAAATGGTAACCAAAGTGGGAGTTGCCCTTTTAACCCTCAGGTACCAATCATTTGAACTGGAACCAAGAAAAGGACGAATTCACATCAGTGTTAACTCATTAAGATCCTTCCATGGGTCTTCCTATATGCCAGGCACTGTTCTAAGATCTCTACTTCTAATAATTTATCTAACCTTCATAACAATTGTGGCAAAGAGAGGCTGTTATACTTCCTTCACAGATGGAAAAATCTTTGGTCCAGAAAGATCAACTCCTTTGCCAAAGATCATCAGCAAGCAAATGAAAAAAAGATCAAGATTCAGACTCAGGCCAACTGATGAGACCTTCTGCTGAACTGCCTCCTGGAGACTGAGGAGGTAAGGCCTCTATCTTACAGGAAAATATGCACTTAACTGGCACTTGCAAATGAGAATTTAGTCAATCTTTGAGTCTAGATTCCCTAACTGCTGCATTCAGATGAGAAACCAGGGCATTACTTTTGGCCCAAAGCCTATTTTATGTTATGTTTTGGTAAGTTTTGACTGCGTCCTTATTTGAGCATAGGCGCTTAGGTAATGCATTACAAGGATAACATTTCTCCTACCCCCAGTACACGGTTCTTTACTGGAAACAAGAGGAAAAGAGGAAGTGGGGTAGGTTGGACAGCATTTCTGGTGGAGAAATGAAGGCTTTGTGAAGGGTTTCTTGGAGTTCTTTTAAAGGCCGACCTTGGTATGTCTTGTCAGGAATGAGTGAAGAAGTTTCAGGTTCTAAGCCCTCTTAATCAGGTTGTCTCAAGCTGGAGGAGCCTTCTAGAGTGTGTGCGCACATCTTTGGGCACTGCAGGTCTGCAGGGCTGAGGAAAGTGGTCTGCAGGGTAATAGCAGGAATGACTTTTCATCCTTCTGTGCTCTGTGTACTAGTCCTAAACAGGTCGGCAGGACACAAGTGAGGATTATGACAGTTACTCAGGGTGCTGGTTGGAAACGTCTTGAGGAAAACCTGTTATGGCATGAACTTTTCTTAGTTATCCAGAGCGTTCTAGAAAGTTCTACCAATAAACTCTTAGGGGGCTTTGGACTGGGTTGTAGAGTGCCCCTCAGTCTGGTGTCAGACTAACGAATAAATGACTTGGAACTGAACAGGGAAGTCACCCTCACGTCCCTTCCAAACCCTTGACCCCAAATAATTTAATCTCTGAGGTCCTTTGGGGATGTTGAGCATGATGTTTTATTCCTCAGTTCATTCAAAAGACACGGATGTTAGGGGCTTAGTGTGGGCCAGGCACCTTCCTATGAACTGAGTCCAACAGCTGCTGAGTGCCTAACACAGGGTACGCCTCGTTAATAATATCACATCCTCATCCTAGCTACCTGTCTACTGACTTCTTGTCACGTGTGAGACACTGTCCTCTGCGCTTGTCATAAACCTATCCATTTAATTCTCACAACTCTATGAGGTGGGCACTATTGTTAGTTCCACTTGACGGAGGGGGAAGGAAGCACACAGAGGCTGATGAACCCATCCTCTCACACACAGCCAGAAGGAGGTGGGGCAAGAACTCACCCCAGAAGTTGTTTGTCGAGACAGGCAAGAGCTCCACACAGGGGGAGGCAGAACACCTGCTCGAATCACACACTCCCTGGTGGGGAGGGGTGCCTGCTGGTGGGAGGCAGGCAGACTCATATTCCTCTGGTTTGGGGAGTTGGAAAAAAAGTGGGGAAATTTGAGACAACAGATGGGACGATCAGAGGCAACATGGTGACAGGGTGATGACCGGATGTGGGATCCACTCGCGTGGGTTCAAGTCCCGACTCAACCACTTTTGAGCAACCTCAGCCCACTTACAAAACGGGGATAATTGCACCTACCTCTTAGGGCTATTGTAAGGATCAACAAGAAGTTAGCATTTGAGGCTGAAGTAGCTATCAAAGCAGGTGAAGTGTCAGGGGAGCAGACCGCATGGCCTTAGTGGCCCAGGGCAGATCTTTATTCCAGGGCACACTACAGGCTGCACTCCAGGGTGGTCTTTTCTCTCTAGTCCTGAAATATTTGGATTTTTTAAAAATAAAATGTATTTTATTCGGCTTCAATGGGTTCCTATTCTTTCACCCTCCCCATGTCCTCCAATCCCACTTTTTATTCTGCGGGGTGCTGCTCCTGGGTTCACAGGTCACCAAGCAGGGCCTTCATAGGGAACAAAGATGGAGCAGGGACAGGGGGAGGTCAGTCAAACAGTGGAAGGATGGTTATGTGCCCAAGGTCTTCTCCTTCTCCTCCAATTACAGTCCTGTCAAATCCGGCAAGTCAAACATCTAGGTCATCGCCTGGGTCTTCTTGATCCAGGTTATCATAAACATGTGACTCACAGAAGAGGTGGTTGGTAGCCTGGTCGGGCCTAGGGCGCACTAGAGCCTGTTGTTTTTCTGAGCCAAACTGCAAGGGCAAGGTCAGGTTATCTTTGGCTTCTTTCTCCTTCCCGGACAGGTGAAGATTAAAGGTCATATGAACTGTGAGGTCCATCGTGGATTTGTCAGGATCTAGGTGGAACTAGAACTCTAGGGGAGGCCCCCCCTTGGCAATCGAGGCTACAGTCAAGCAGGATGGAGGACCACTGGCTCTGATGAGTTGGGCACTGATGGGGCCTCTTACAGAGGACAGGGGTCGAGGGCTGGCCCCATGTACCGCACAGGGTCACCTCAGTCCGAGCAAGGCTGCTCAGTGCTCCCCCGGGGCCGGGCTGTGAATGTCTTCATGCAGTAGGCCAGCTGATGCACCTGCTCTGCCGGGGAGCTGCCACCAGGGCAGCAGTCCTGATGGCTGTGGGTGTGCAGGGTCTGGCAGAGCGCAGCGAAGGCGCAGAGCAGCGGCCAGCTGAGTGAATGGAGAGCAGCGGTATCCCAACAGGGATCTGTCCTTCAGCACAGGGCTCTCATGGCTCCCAGCCCCGCCACCCCGCCGAAGGACTGCCTCTGTCTTTAACAGTTGAGAGGGTCTCTGAAGAGGTCAGAGTAAAGCAACCATAGTGCAGATTTCTTGAGGCTGCACCCCTCCTACTGCACAGAGTGCCCCCAAGCAGCACCCCGCTGCCAATCTGCAACTTGCATCCAGTCACTCCTCCGACTGGGGTGCTTTGACTTAAGAAAGTTTGTTAATAATGTGAGGGAGGCCCTGCAGTTAGCAGTGGCCGAGACTGAGATGTCTTCCTTCCAGCCCTTGGAGGCACTTGTAAAGCACCTGACAGGACTGCTTTTGGGGTTAAGGGTCCCCACAAAGGGCTGCCGGAAAGGACCCATCCTCTTTCACTCTGTTCTGCAAGCACCTCACTTCCTCAGCTCCCTCCCATCAAGGATTTACTTGAAATTAGCGTCAGGTGACGAAACTCACAAAATAAAATTTCTATGCAGCTTTACCTTACATACTTGGTTTGCTATAAGCTTTTCTAAAAAATTGAGATAAAGTTCATATGACATAGAACTGGCCATTTTACTGTGCAATTCACTGGCATTTAGTACATTTACAATGTGGGGCAACTGTCCTCTGCATCGAATTCCAAGGCATTTTTATCAGCCCCAAAGGAAACCCCAATCCTAAGAAGAAGTCACTTCCTTACTCTCCTCCCTCCAGTCCCTGGCAACCACTAACCAATTTCTTCCTTTTCTTTTCTTTTTAATAATTTTAATACTTCTTTTGTTTACATTGTTATATTGACTTTAGCTTAATAAATTTCCACCTGGGTTTGTGTGCATTTGACACCACACCCACCACCAGGGTTCTAGTGCCCTCACCACCTTGTTCCCTGCTTCCCTCCCCTTTCCCACTCTGCTGGTGGCTGTGAATTTCATTGGAATTTGTCTGGTCTTTTGTTGTGTTTCTTCATATTCCACTTATAAGTGAAAACATTCTGTACTTCTCCTTTTCTTTCCGACTTATTTCACCTACCATGATCCCCTCCAGTTCCATCCAGATTGGCAAAGGGCACAATTTTATCTTTTTTTTTTTTCAGCTGCATAGAATTCCACAGAGTATCTAGTTTCTTCATCTACTCATCTGTTGATGGGCATTTAGGTTATTTCCATGTCTTGGCTATTGAGCTGTGCTGCTATGAACATAGGGGCGCAGGTAGATGTTTTGTTTTGTTTTCTGTTTAAATATTTTGCATTCTCTGTAACCTGATTTCTATCTCTACTGGTTTACCTGTTGTGAACATTTCCAATGGAAGCACACAGTGTTTGTCCTTCTGTGACTGCCTTTCTTCACTGAACACAGTGTTTTCCGGGTTCACCCATGCGGTGGTGTCTATCAGTATCTCATTCTTTTTCATAGCTAAATGAAATTTTGTTTATCCTTTCATCTGTTGATGAACATTTGGTTGTTTCCACCTTTTGGCTGTTGTGAATAGCACCACTATCAATATTCCACACAAGTTTTTGATTGAACACCCGTTTTCTATTCTGAGTCATTTGGTAAAGTAGACTTAACTTTTTGAGGCACCACCAAACTGTTTTCCATAGTGGTTGTATCACCCCAATACAGCAGCGAGCCGCCGCCCCTCCCTTCTCCTTACACCCAGACACGACAGCTAGCCTTTTTTCCTTACAGTAGTCCTCTTCTCTGAGAAACACTTGCTTTTGAGTTACGTCTGTTTCCAGATGTGCAAACCATATTATGCTGCCCTACTGAACATCCTATGGGAACCAAGGGATGGACATCCCGTGGGAATCAAAAGTCAACCTCCCATGGGAATCGAAGCTACTAGACACCTTAACCATAAGAAGCCTGATATGTCCCACAAGGGACTTTCCTGAAACCGAGCAATTCTATCTGCCTATGTCCTTAACCAGCCTGTTCGTAGTAACAGCAAAAACCACACCTCCCTTACACCAAGGCAGAGCTGGGCAAACCATGTAGGGGAAAAATGGAGGTCAGCGCTTCTCTCAGACCCCTCCAACCATTTCTCAGGAGTCTTAACCACATCAGAGAAGACTCAGCCCTAATCCTACCCCAGATTACCTTCCCCTATGACCTATAGTTTTAAAAACCTGTCCCACCCCTGTTTCCTAAAACAGCTTTTAGAGCATTAGCTCGCGTCTCCTTCCTTTGTCAACAAACTGAAACTTTTTGTGGGACAGTGCCCTGGTGGAGGTCAGTTGTCTCTGGATTCAAGTCCCAGATCCCAGGGGAAACAACTAGTGTGACAAGTAAATCAAAATAAAATAAAAATACTTTCTGCCTACTTGCCTTCATTCTTGCCTGCCTGCACCTTTCCTTTAAAAAAGAAAAAAGAAAAAGAAAATGAAACTTTGCTTGTTGCTCTCAATTATGATTTGGTTTTGCTTAAGGACCAGTGGGGGAAAAAAAACCTTAAAAACACTGGTGATCAATGGTTTGGTAATAGTGGTACCATTCTACATTCTCACCAGCAATATTTGAGGCTTCTGATTTCTCTGCGTCCTCCCCAACACTTTTTATTTTGGAGTTTAAAATTTTACTTTTCATTTGTATTAGAATTATCCTCACGGGTGTGAAGTGGACTGATACTTTTCACAATTCACACTGCTTTTTCTATTTGTCTCCCCCTCCCCAGGTCTCGAACCCAGATCCATGGCTTTCATAGTTACCTGAGCCATGGCAGGGTGTACGCTACTTTTTGATTTGGTAGCAGTACCCTTGGCTTGACACTGGAGTTTCCTGGGTTTGCTTGTATATATATTTTTAAACAATCCCAATTCCCAGGTAATAGCTGTAGGTTTTAAACTCCTCAGTCGATTCAAATGGGCAGCCAACTTTGAGAATCCCTGCGTCAGAGATTCCAAACCCATTTTAGTTAACTAGTTGGGCAAGGCCCATACTCATCTGAAAATGGCGGGGGAGTGATCCATATTTCTGCCAACCATTCTCTCCCTAATAGCTAGGGCCAAGGGTGTTTAAGAAGGAAGTGATTTCACTACAGATGCACACAGCGGGCCAAATGTCACCAAGGGTCCCAAATGAACTGGTGGGAAAAAAGAAAAAAAAAAAAAAAAAACCCCACCAAAACAAGAAAACAAAAGGCTTTCATAGCAGGTGGAGGTACTGAGGAATGACAGTGCCTCCCATTTCAGGACAAAGGGTCTGGGATAGCACACAGTGGGTGGCCCCAGCTTCTTAGGGCCTGGGAGATTTCCAGTTAGCACTGCTGCCAAGGCCACCGACACCAGCATCTTTTCATTGGTTTTAAAGAGAGGAAGGAAAGAAGGTCGAGGCATTTTTATTCATTTGGTTTTTTCCCTCCAGCTCCAGGTCTTGAAACCTGGATCCTTGGGCTTTACACGGTCTACACCTTGACCATCTCAGCTGCCTGAGCCAAAAGGGCGCACTCCCATCTTCTCATTTTTAGCAGCGGGCTCTTTCCCACCTTTTGTCTTCCTTCTTCGTGGTAGGTAGTTGCTGTTGCTGCACAGGATAGTATCTCTTCCACTGCCTTTATCAAAACTGTAACAGATATCTAACTTGGTCTGACCCCTGAATAGGTCCACATGAAAGTGAGTTTTTGGATATGAATAATATTTAACACTAAGTAGCATGTTGTCAAAAGGGCCACCTCTACCTTTTCTTTCTCAGCATGGATTTCATCTTACAGTTACTATAGTCACTGCCCTCCAGCCACCTCGTCTCCCAGGTATGCACCGGGATTGGAGCAAGCTGTTTTTTTTTTTTCTCTTTGCAGAGAAGGAGAAGACAGACCATGGGGACTGTGGGACCTCTCAGTAGGAGGGTTTTAGAAGGGCCACACAGAGTTTGGGGCCTGTGTCAGGTGTCTGGGGGGCAGTGTTTAAAGAAGCCAGGTCCTGCTCTGGATTGGACGCTGTCAGGAGTAATTCTATGATTCGGAGTCTTAATAAATCTTATGTAGAAACAGAAAATTAGGACCAGGTGAAAGCTGTGACTGGTAAAGGAGTAGCTGTCACTTGGGTGAGCTAGGATTGGGAGCTGTGCGGTGACTTCTGTGGTTTGGACAAGGTTCATGTTCTGTCTGTACTCAGATGTGATTACGGAGTGGTCTTGTCTTTGGTTTTATCGTGGTCACTAACTTTGTCTGATGTTGGTGTTCTGGGGACTTGTTTCTGATCAACAGGATAGCACTCAGCCAGCTCCCAGTAGTAGGGGCTGCTTTTCTCTGTTTCAGGCCTCTGTTTTGGCCAAGAACTGACAAGTGTATATCCATTTTCATCATTGCTAAGAGTCGATTAGGAAGCTGTTTTAAGAATGACGACTGGGGCACACCCTGTGACTCAGGTGACCAGGTTTCAGGTCAGGGGCTGTGGGGGATGGGGAAAAGGTAACAAAAAAGCACGTAGCCTGTATTGCCCGCTGTCGCTCAGGTAGTAAGGTACCAGTGACAAATGTCACAGACCTGGGTACAAGAGCTGGGGCTAAAAAAATTTTTATATGTGTGTGTGTGTGTGTGTGTGTGTGTGTGTGCGTGCGTACATTTTAAAAAGTAAAAAGTTATAAAAATAAACAACACGCAGGCTGTAGTTGTGTCTTGCTTTTTGTGGCAGGGTGAGATGTTGCATTTTCTGATGCAACAAGAGGAGCAGAGGGTACACTGGTCAACGGTAACATCAGTCAGTCCTGCAAACAAAATGATTATTTGTCCTGGAAAAGACCTTGAAGCCAGGGGCTGAGGTTATAAAACCCAGGCAATAAAGAACATATTCCAGAATCCAAATAGGTACTCGTAGCCCAGTTGGAGGTGTTTAAAGATGGCTCGACTCCTTGATTCTTGTCCATACCTTTCCTTTAACAATCTTGCCAGGGTTGTGTCATTTATAGATAATACACACGTTGCAAACATCCTTATAATAACTCCTAAAATTACCCCAACAATGTCAGTCCCACATCCAAGCCCATTAGCCCTTGACATCATGCTGATAACAGGTATGTTTGTTAAACTCCACTTTTGTTACAGCTATCTAATTAGTGTCAAGGTATCTCAAGAATTCTCATCTCCTTTTTATTTTGCACATTTTCAAAGCTAGAGGGGCCACACTAGTGTTGGGGATGCGGTTTCAAAGCCTTAGTTCAAGCAGCAGCCAGAGTCTTCAGGATGCAAGCTGCTGGGCAGACCCGGCTACATAACTTTCAGGGCCAGTGCAAAACAAAATCACAGGGGCCTTTGTTCAAAAATTAAGAATTTTCAGAAAGTGACAACAGAGAATTAAACCAAGTGCAGGGCTCAGCAGTGCACAGGGTCCCTGCTGCTGAGCATGGGGAGGCTCTCTTGAGACCTGTGGCGCCCAATCGTCCCTGTGACATGGCGGAGAAAGACAACTGTGTTTCCAGTGATCAGACTCCTGAGGAATGGTAAGAACCGGAGAACATCCCAGAAAGAAGGAACTGCAGCTTGAAGTGTAGAGACTGAAGGCTAAGGTAGCAGAATAGCTAACAAAGTTGAGAACCTGGGGTCCACAGAAAGGAAAACATACACAGCCACAAACAGGTGACCTAAACCAAAAAAGAAAGAATGTAGCTGCTAAAAAGGAAATCCAGTTCTTAGCAGAATGGGCTGTTGAAGAACACTTGTGAAGACATTGCCCAGTTCTTAGAGAAAGGCTAAGGACTCAGCAAACCAGGATCTAGGGACTGCCTGTGAGAGAGATGTTTACTTTCTAGGTTCTTCCGGCTTTGGTGGAGGTACCTGAGTTCACTGGTCTAAATTTTTGCCCAGCATTATAGCAATTCCTGTGAAGCTTCTGAACACCAAGAGAGACACAGAAGGCATTTGCCCAGCGATACTGACAGTGTCATAAACAAGGGTGTTGGTGCAGATTCTAATGTTCTCCCTTGGCCACATCTTCTTGAACGCCGGCCATAATTCCAAAGTCAAAGACAAGACCACTGCAGAGAGGATCACCGATGCCAACAGAGAGGCATCAGCTGTCGGGAGGCGCGATCTATCATTTCCCAAATCAACAGTAACAGTGTCATCTTCTTCCTTGTTTCTACCCCACTCCCATTTTTGCTCAAGAGCTTTCTCTTCAATCGTCAAAGGCAAAGCCAACCCTTGCTAATAATAATGGTAACAATAAGTCCATTAGGATTGACTAGAGCATTTGAAGAGTTAAGAGAAAGGCGACAGTACTTTCAGACCACAGGGGTGGACCCCAGCATTTTATTTTCTGGTCTTGGCCTGGGAAGAGGGGCTTGCCTTGGAGGATGGTCTCTCTCGATGGAAACGAGAGGGTGGGCTCCCCGGAAGTCGTGCTGCGCTGTTTAAACCTAAGGTGACCTAACGGATGGCGGGAGCGCCCGCCCGAGCCTGGGCGCGGCCATTGGTGACGCACGCCGGGGAGCTCGGCGCCCATGTTGCCACCACTGCATTAGCCAGGCCTCACCCCCCCCCCCCCTCGCGCTCTAAGTTCGGGGCTGGAGGCGTCCGCGCTTCCTCCCTCCGAAGGCGGGCCCGCCCCGCCCCCGCGCCCTGGGTCGCTCCCGGCGGTCCCTCCCACTCCTACCCTCGGCCTCCCGGGCGCCGCGCACTCTGCCGCCCGCAGCCTGACACGCCGCGCGGCCCCCCAGTCTCCCGCGCCGCCTGCCCTAGGCATGGCACAGGGCCTCGCCTCACTATGGCAGCAGCACGGCACAGCACGCTCGACTTCATGCTCGGCGCCAAAGGTGAGGGCGCGCGGCCGCCACCTGCCCACCCCGGCGGGTCCGCCGCGGTAGCCCGGCACGCTGGGGCCCCGGGGCCGGCGGGGCGCGCGCCGCGGGTGGAACAATGCGGACGGCCAGTGCGGCCCGGGCCCGGGGATCCCGGGGCTGCCTCGCTGAGCGCGCTCTGGAGCCGCGTGCACTGGGGCCGGGCGGAGGCCGCGCCCCAGCTGCAGCTTGGGGCCTGGAGGGACCGCGCCCGGTCCCCGCCGGTCAAGCCGCCCTTCAGTTCCGGTTGGACCCAGCGCCCAGGCGGGCTCAGCCATCCCCGCCCGGTACCCCGCGCGCTGCCAGGCGCGGGCAGACCCCCCGCGATCGCCCGGGCGGGGTTCACGGGTGGCGGGCAGGAGGGTGCGGCGGCCAGACTGCCCGCGTGACCTTCCCCTGTTCTTCTCCACCGATACCCCCCCACCCCCGGGGCGGAGGCTCCCCTCGTGGGACCCGAGGCCGGGCTAGGACCGCGGGGTGCTTGAGGGATTCTTAGCTGACTGCGTAAGACACGGATCCCCCGGAAAGGGACGGGGGACGGGAAAAGGAAACGATTATTATTGGTGGGGGGGGGGTCTGGGCGCGGGAACTCTACTCCCCGAATCGGGGAGGCTCGGTGGACTGAGAGCCGACCAGAACACAGGTCTGCGAAAGTCGGAACTGTGCGGGAGTTATGAAGGGCCGCCTGTCTTTTGCAGGCTCCTCTCTGGGTGCTTCTCCATGGGGGCAGAAGGAGTGGGACTGCGAGTCCTTTCTCTGGTGGCTTTGAAACCTGCCAGGACTGCAGGTTTGAAACTGTCGTTCCGCTAGGTCCCACTTGGAGCGTCTCATCCTTATCTTGCTTTTGAGTCTGCTCGAATTGGATGGAACAACCTTTTCTTCTGGGTCATTTAACCATTGACTTTCTTCTTCGCTACCCCCTTTTTTTGAACTTCTGAGTGCTCTGCATTACCCCCCTCCCCCCGCATTGCAACGATCTGCGAAGGCACAAGATATAATAAAAAGACAGAATTTGCAACTCAGGTTTGTCTCCTCTCTTTGGCTCTGCCTTTCCGAACCTCACCTTCCCTACGGTTAAAAAAAAAAGCAGAAGGGGGGCGGGTGAAGAACCTGCTGCACACCTCCTAGGGCTTCGGATGTCAGGGCCTTGCTGTAAAAAGGTACCAGGATCGGTAAAGTCAGCGTATTGGGTGGTCTGGAAGTAAGTCGGGGAAAACAAAGCATTTTTCAGTGAGCACTGTTTCTTAGGTGAGGATATAGAGGAAGGGTGGACTGCTGGGGAGATTCAGGGGAGAAAATGGTGACTGGGACTTGCCAGGTGGTAGGTTTTGTTGAGTAATAACTACACCAGACTTAGGGCTAAGTGGTTAGTGAAACTTCTAGCATTCTCTGTTAGAGGTGAAGAGAGTGAAGCTTGAAGAAGAAATAGTGACTCAAGGTCACCCAGCTACTGAGTGGTAAATCTAGGGAGTGTCCCTGGTGGTAAGCACCTTTGAACACTCACCTGTACTTTGTGGCATCTAAATGATTTAGGTGTGCAAAGATAAAGTAAAGATTGCGGAGACTTGCCAACCTGTTGTTCTTAATTCTCAACCTGCTAATCTTAAGGATAGTAGTGTACAGTCTTTTAAAGATAAGGTGCAGGCGGGAAGAGGAGGAGGAAGAAGCATTTTCTTTTATTTAGTTCATCTTGGTTGTTGCCCCACCTCCATCCCCTCAACAGTAACCCAGGTCCTTGGGATATAGCTGGACTGCACGGACAGAATGCAGAGACCCTAACCCCCCTATTCCACTGGGGTGCACCAAGGGAATTCTGATTCTTGTTGTACTGCCCCCATCACTTTGTTTGGCCGGAGGCATGTCACCCTTGCCAGCTGTAGGATCCACACCTGTAAAATGAGGGGATCTGACTAGAGCAGGCTCTTTGAAGTTCTTTAGGTTTTAAGCAAGGGGCACTTGGTGAGAAATCGACCACCTTTGCGGTCTCCAAAAACATTTAATTGATAATGAGTCAAAAGGCATTAAGCTTGGCTTGTGAGTATTGGATGTGACGCAGGGTGAGTCAAATGTGGAGCCTGGATTGGTGTTCTTTCTGGCTTTGTCAGAATTCTTTCTAATAGCTTCCTTTCCATTATGTGTTGTTAGTGGAATTGAACCACTTGGTAGTTGTTATTATGTTGCAGTGTCATATAACTTAGTTACTAGTACAAGTCAGCTACTGGCACCCAGCACCCACTCAGCCACTTGGGGCTTGAGGGTGGCTTTGTAGCAGTCCGGCTTCTGAGGTAATCCAGGAAATTTAAAATTTTGTTTTAAAAATCCAAAACAAAACTCTTGGTGGTCTTGTAAGTGAAGTATTGGACTGTCTGAGGACTCTTGAACCCAGAAAACTTGCTGTTTTCCCAGCCTGAGGCTAACAACAATTAGCATACTCCATGTTTGTATACTTTACCTGTGGGCTGGTGGGAGGAGGGAGGACACATGCTTTGTTCCTAGTTCGAGGCCCTGAGCTGCTGGGTGCACAGAGGAGAGCGAGGTAGGCGCATGGCCTCTGCCTGCCTTGTTAGAGCAAACGGTCTGTGGCTGACCAGTCAGCCCTGGGAAGGTCCCCCTTTCTCTGTCCGTTTCTTCTCCAGCGTCTGTATCCTGAACGCAGTTCGGGTACATCAGATGTTTGCTAAGTGCTGCTTAAATGAAACTGAGTGATGTTAAGGTGATGGAAATCGAATTCAGGTCCATTAGGGTAAAAGAGTGCACACGTTTCCTTTAGAATTAAGAAGACAGGTCCTGAGCGAGGAAACTTGACTGACTGATGTTCATAGAGGGAAACAAAGTGACTAGTGGCATTCAAATTCACAACTTTTATAACAAAAATCTTCTCGAATTAGCTGAAGAAATTAACAAATGGCTGCTGGGGAATTCAGGGTCTAAGCCTAGGAGGCTTAGGGTAGGGGCTTCTTAATTACTTTTGCTCTTTTGACCTTCCTGGGGAAGCTTATGGAGTTCTCAGAAGAAGCATTTTAAGTGCATAAAATAAACCAGTTAGTTAAAATGCAATTTTCAAAAGAAACCCACAACTATGTGACATTAAATAACACTGTCTAGCAGCAGACCTAATAACTACCATACTTTTGAAGTAGAGCCAAGAAAATTGGTATTTCAGCTGTGATGAGATAAGAAAAAGCTGTGATTTTGTTGATGGCAGTGGCTAGGTATAGTTGATAATGTGTGGTTTTATGAGAATAATTGAAGAATATGAAATTTCAATTAGTGAAAATGAGAATCTTTTCCCCCATCCACTTTCACAGACTCCCTGAATTGTATCCTCTGGCCCCAAAGTTTAAACCCCCAGGAACTGGCGAGGACTCGGGACTGCCAGTTGAGTATATTTCAGCAGTGGTTTCCACCCAAGTCCAGAACTGTATGCTAATGCCCCTGGTTTCTCTTCCAAACATGTCTTTGAAAGCATAAAGCCACTATGTGCTACTGATTGATTGCCTCCGGAACTGAGCACTGCCCTCAGTCTAGTACATAATCCTCACAACAGCCCTAAGGGTTATTATAGATGCTGTTATCTCCATTTTAAAGGTGAAAATTTAGGCCTATTGAAGTTTTTCACCTTGTAAGTAGGGCTAGCTGGAATTCAAAGCACTGACTTTGATCCTCCACTATGATGGCTCTTAGTTGAAGACCCTGATTCTCAGTGGCCCCTCTCCTCCATACCCCCGCAGAAATATGGCACTGTTTAGAGACATTTTGGGGGAATTGCTACTACTGATTAGTAGGCTAGGAATGCTGCCAAACACCCTACAGTGCACAGCACAGCAAAGCACAGCACAGCACTGACAGCCTGAAATATTAACAGTGCCGGGTGCAGAGCCCCCAAGTAAACTCCACCTAGGTCTGTGCAGTAATCTGGATGACTGATCATTGGCAAAATTTCCCTGGTTCTTTTTGTTTTTTTTGCAGTCCTGGAGGGAGACTAGGTTTAGCCTTCCTCCACGTTTGCCCTAGGGGGCCAGAGGGCTTGACCTGCACTTCCTACCCCAGCTTTGGGTGACACCCTCCCTTCCCCATTTCCTGTGTGCTCTCTGGTGTGGAGCTGTTTTCCCCATTTCCTGTGTGCTCTCTGGTGTGGAGTTGTTTTCTGGTGAGGGCTTAGTGTCTTTGTTTTAAATAGCTATAAATGTAAACAAACAATCCACTTTTGAGTACATCTCATTTTTTTGTTGTTCAAGAATGCAAAAAGCTCCTCCCCCACCCTTACCTTTATCCCTCCTTCTCACCGCATTTTATCTTTACTTAACACCTTTAACAATGGACCTTATAGGGGCTGGAGACTGGCAATGGGGAAAAGGTTGTTTGGCCCCTGTCTAGATCACTTGAATCTCAGCTTTAGGGGGTGGGTGTGTAGGGAGGGTGGGGGGAATATTCCCGGAATTTGCCAATTTTTGCCATCTTTCTCCCAGTAATTCTGATGCTGCTGATGAAATCTGGGAACCACTGTGGCAGGAGCCTCATGAAGAACCTAAACCCTTGCAGCAGAAACCTTTGTGTTACACTCACCTCACCTTAATCTAGTCCTGTGGGTCCCGCCTGCCACACTTTTGCTCTAGGATTCTGTACTCCTCTTTTTCCTGTCTGCACTGCCTTTCTACAATCTCCCTTATTTCCTAGTGTATTTTCTTTTTTGGGGGGGAGGGCAGAGGGGAACCATCCAGACCCTGTTCCCATTCAGAACTCTCCCTTGGGTCCTTATTCTTGGAAGGAGTTGAAATCCTTAGCGTTTACAGGTTTTTCCCTGGGTGCATACACTTGAATCTTACTCCTTGTGCTTCTAAGTAGCCTGGAGGCACCGGGACTCAGAATTCAGCAGCTTCGGGGAAGGCTTTTTTATTATTATTTTTTTTTCTTTATATAGGTATTCTCTGGTACCTGAATTGTGTTTAAAAAGGTTTTATGGACTGTGTGGGGAGGTCCCTCATTGGAGTCTGTCTTCATTTGGCAAGCTCTTTTGCTTTGTTGTGATTTAAAACTCCTCTTCCTTCAACTCTGCAAAAAGATTCTTAATTGCACTGATCATACTCTATATGACTCCAGGCTGAATACTTGCACACTGTCTGGAATTAGTTTTGTGAACTTGCCATTAAAAATTGTGTAAACCATAATGATTCTTTTGTGTAGTTCCAAGTTCTACCCATTTCTTTAAACCTATAGAGGTAGGAAATGGTAAAATTAAGTTTGTGTTTTGTATCAAGAAGCCTCATCTGGTCCTTATTTGTTCTGTGTTTTAAATGCTCTGTGTAACAGCTTTTTAAAAAATTGACTCCCTAGTCCAGATATTCGGAGCAGTCTCCACCCCAGTTAACTCGAGAAGAGGTACTATTTCAAGAAATCCAAGGCTCTGTGGATATGTTTTTTAAGAAGCGACATTTTCCAACTCAGTAACTGGTAGATTTGTCTTGTGTTTTGAGAGAGAGAAATCCGACTGATTTAGAATATTTGCATTCTCTTAATGCTAAACATCTTCTTAATGATAAAATGAAATTGGTGATGTTTGGATTCAGCTCTCACAGGCCTTGAACGAGACGGACGTGCTGTGGTCTCTCAGAGCCTTACAAAGTGAGTTTTGCTGTCAAACTTGGTACCAGGGTAAAATTTGGAATTAGGAGTTTTATAATTTGAATTAAGATCCCTGCAGTTAAACTAACCCTCTTGGCAGGTAAGGATTCCTTTCAAAAGTTACTGGATTGTGGTTGGATGTCTGTTTACAAACATTTTCAGTGAAGCTGTTGCTAAGTTCGCAGAGTCATGCGCATTCTGGACGTTGTAATCCACCATTTCACTGCAGTTGTGACCCACGCTTGCTGGAGTGTGCCGTGGCTCTAACCACCATTTCATGCTAGTTTAATTATAGGCTCAGTTCTTTTCAAAAGGCAGGAAACCTCCTCAATTGAGTCTGCAAACCAAGTATGTAAACCGTTGCACAAATGGTCTTTTAAACTCTTATAACTAGGCACATTTCCAGATACCAGAAAAAACAACTCCGGGGCCCTAAGATGTGGTGGGTCTGGATTTCATTAAACTCTTACTGTCATCTGTGTTCCGGAAGGAGCCATGAGAGCCAGTCACCATCAAATAGTTTGCGTGCTCAGCCGAAAACTCAAACGTTACTGGTAAGTGCCGGTAGTATGTTCTAGATTCTTTGAGCTAACTTGACCCTCCGGTAGTTACACATTCACCTTAATTTCTCCCTTTGCAGGAAGGTGCTAATGAAACCAAAATCCCACACACTGTGTTGTTGGGTGGGATGCCCAATAAAATGTTTGGAAGAGTGTCAAATGATACATAAAATACTTCACACTAATTGCATCACTTAGAGCCGAGTGCTTTGAAATTGTGCCAGTGGGTGAAGATGCTTAGTTTATAAAGAGGTGTGAATTGAACTCACTGAAAGATAAGGAAGGTTCCTCTGGCAAAAGAAGAGGCAGAAAATAATGGGCTGGCATGTGATTTGAAGGTTAGTCTGCTTTGTTTAAAGGAACTCTTAAGTGATTAAAGCAGAATATTTAAGAGCCCATTTGACTGGGAGATAACACTCTTCTTCTGAAATAGAGATTTCTCCAGTGAGAATCTGGAGCAGTTGCTAGGACGTTGATCCATTTAAGACGAAATAGTGTCTTCCAAAGAACTGCAGCTCATAGTGGTCAAACAAGACGTATAAATAAAAGTACCCCGATTAAAGGAAGAAGCATTTTAAGGAAGGGAGAGGAGGAAAGAACATCTGTATTTGGTTTAGTTTTGTGGTTTTCCACCCTGGCCCAGGTCCTGGGGGTGTGTCTGGTTCACACGCCGGCATCTCAGCCCTTAAGCCACAAGGGCCTACCCAGAATGTATCACTTTTGGTTCTGTAGGGAGTCCTTTTGCTTTTTTCCCTTCCTGAGGCCCAAGGTCTCAGCCCCCTTACCCTCCGAACCACAGGGGTACACCAGCCGCCTTTTTGTGGGTGTTTCTCAGGACCAGTGCAGCACTGTGGCTCGCACTTCAGGAGCCAGTAACCGCGTGCCGGATTTTGCCGTGTATACTGTGCATTTTTCGCCCAAATTTTGAGGGAAAAATAAGGATGCGCATTACACATGGGTACCACTAATTCCGTATCTAGATAAATGTTTTTTCATTCTTTTATTTATGCTTATGAGTTAAAAGCGTAGCTCTAGAAATCAACTGTATCTGTATGGAAAATAATCCCCTGGAATACGACCATCAGCTTTGTCGAACATACGATGAACTTGCAGTGAAGGCAGTTTTGGTCAGTGGTTCAGTGAAGTGAAACAGAGCAACGTCTTGTCCAGAGTGAGTGACTCTGACTTGATACGGCAGGTGACACCCACTTGATGACCCCAGGGCGAGCAGACGACATTTCTCTTCCTACACTTAGGCAGGAGCTGGCCATCCAGCTGCTTTTTACAGAAATACAGACACTGCGAGCTGTGAGCTCACAGTTAGTCATGTGCTAAAGAGCAGGGCCGCAGAGCTGCCGAGAGACACTGTGGACGTCCTCCCGAGTGTCGTCAGAGTGTGGGGGGCACAGGGAGAAGGCTTCTTGTGCCCTCTGTTCTCCGTTGCATGATTATTCGTTACATTACATTTCTGGCACCATACTGTGTTAAAAATGAGTGCTAAAGTTCCTTTATAACACAAACATCAAGAACCTCAATATAAACAAATGCAAATTTGAATTAAAAATTAAAACGAAAGATTTTTTTCCTGAAAGTTTGGGCTCAAAACGTGGGTGCACATTCTCCACGGGCGCGCATTCTTCATGGGAAAATGCGGCGGTGCTGCAGCTAAGTGCCCCAGGAGACCGTGGTTTTGAGGAAGAGTCGAGGGCCTCTCTGCCCAAGTGTTGTGAAGTGGGGTTTGTCTAGATTGAAGAGGAAAGAGCTTAGCACCATCTTATTCTCTCTGATATGAATATGATCGGATGTTTCTGAAAAGGCATTTTGTAAATGTTAGCTTGTTGGTGGAGTGTGTGTGTGTGTTGGGGTAAAGAATCTGGCTTGACTTGAAGAAAACGCAGAAGCTGTCCAAGCAATGGTTTACGCGTTTGTCTTTTCACCTATAGCTTCAACATGGTGTTTGCTCACATTACAGGGTGGAAGGAGACACAAAGCCAGGGGGAACTTAGATCTGTATCCCTGTCATGAGGCAGGTAACCACTGTTGATGTTTTGCTCTCTGGGACAAGGCCTTATTGTTGTCACATGCATCACTAAGGAAGACTACACAGTGTCATGATTAAAAGCACTGGAGTTGCGAGTCCAACTGCTTGATTTTCAATCTTGGCTTTACTACCTAATAGCTGTGTGACCGTGGATAAGTTCTTGGCCTCTCTGCCTTTTTGAGATGACTGCACTTTTATCAATAGCATTCAGTCTTGTACCATTGAGCACCACGCCAGCTGGAGGTTTGCACATGCTCTTTATCAAGTCGCGAAAGTTCCCCTCTGTCTCTTTTCCTGTGTGCATTTCTTTTGAATGGGTGTTGAATTTTGCCAAATAACCTTTTGCATCAATGTCATGTGTTGGTTTTTCTTTGGCCTGTTAACATGGCGAATCATTGATTTTGAGTATTAAACCAGCCTTGCATACATCGGGTGGAGGGGGAATTCCACTTGGTCTTGGTATATGATATCCATGTATCACTGAATTCTTATTTAAGGATTTTAAGAATTTGTTAAGAATTTGTGTGTTCGTATTCATGAGAGGAGGGATGTTGGTCTGGTAGGGCTCTCCTTTTGCATTACCGAGTCTGATTTTGGTATTGGGATAATTATTTTATAAAACAAATTGTGAAGGGTTTCCCTTTTCTGTTTTCTGGAAGAGATTCTATAGATTTGGTGTTAATTCCTTTAAAGTTTGGTAGAATTCTACAGTGACACTATCTGGGCCTCGGGATATTTTTTGTTGGCATTTTTAAATTATGGATTCAGTTTCCTTAATTGTTATAGGACTGTTCAGATGGCCTTTTTCATATTGGTGATTTGTAGCAGTTTGTGTTTTTCAATGAATTGACACATTTCATTTTTCAGTTGTCACAGAGATGTGCCTAGTGTTTATAGTATTCCCTTATCCTTTGGTGTTGGCAGGGTCTGCAGCATCTCTTGTTATATTCCTAATGCTGGCATCGTTATCATTTGTTTTCTCTTTGCCAGAGACCCAGAGAAATAGCTCCTTGCATCGCTGACTTTTTTGGTTTTTGAGGAAGGAAGCAGGCAGGAATGAAGGCAAGTAGGCAGGCAGAGAGAGGAGGAAGGAGCATTTACTAGTTCATCTTGGTTGTCTCTTCCCTCACTGCTGTGGGTCTCAAACCCAGGTCCTTGGGTCTTCACACGGACTGTGCTGTGGCAGCTACAGACTTAACCACTGAGCCACTAGGGCGTGCCACCTCATTGACTTTGTCCTCTGTAGTTTTCCTGTTATTAATTTAATCACTCCCTTCCGCTTGCTTTGGGGTTATTTTTCTCTTTTTCTAGGTTTTTGAAGTGGGAACATAGACAAGTGATTTGAGACACTAAAATGGAGATTGGTACTTTTAAGTATGCTCATTCTGCCAGTGTGACTTCCATGTATTTAAATGGAAGGTTCCCAGTTACATAGGTTATTCACTGTTACTTTCTTTCAACATGTGTGCTGCTGATTTGAATATAGGAAATATATCTGATTATTCAGTCTTAAATTCTAAGAATGTCGCTTCTGGAAATTGATGTTATGGAATTAACAACTGGGTGTCCCTGTCCCTGTTTGGTCAGGAATTTAGAGTTGGAAAAGCTCTTAGACCCAAGGGTTCAAGAAAAACAGGCTGTTGGGACAAATACTGCTCTTCTGGCCTCTATTTATAGGACCCTTCATCTGAGAATGACTCGCATTTTTCAAGGCTGGTAACATACATATTTGTGACAGACGTGATTTGGCTTGTAAAGCCTTAAATCTTTACTCTCTGACCCTTTACAAAACCAGTTCGCCCACCCTGTCTTCAAACCACCGAAGTCTCGTTCCTTGCTTTAGAGTCATCTGGAAAAATTTACCAGTACAGATTCCCAGGCCCCCCACCTGGTCTTTCACCCCTCATCTGGAATCCATCATAGCACACGCCCCTCTCTGTCTGGGCAGTTGTGACTTTGGTCTCTGGACTGTGTGCCAGTTGTACTTACATTCCCAGCACCCCCTGGATGCCGAGGCCTCCCCTCGAAGATCTGTTCTGAAGGGACTGGCTGGCTATTGACTCTACTGTCCTGGCCATCTCGCTAGGGCCACCTCCAGGACAGCTTCCATAGGAATGTGGTTTCAGTTTTTTTAAAGGAAAGGTACAGGCAGGAATGAAGGCGAGTAGCCAGGCAGGAAGAGAGGAGGAGGAAGGCTTTATTTTGTAATTTAGTTGTTCATCTTGCTCCCCTCTGCCCTCCAGTCCCCATCCATTCCCTGGGATGTTTGTGGATTGTGCCTGGCAGATTTAACTGCTCAGCCTCCAGGCCATGCAATAATTGTGATTCTTAAACCACAAAGTCCAAACTATCTGCAGAAATGCTATTTGTTAATTCAAAGCCTGGCATCAAAGCTTGGGCAGAAACCCTAGAATTGTTTCTAGAAACACAAACGCATGTATGAGGTCTGACAAGTAAACGTTCCTCCGACCTAACTCATGGGCAAGAGACTGGGTTAGTGCTCACAAAGCATTCCTCCTCCCTCCCGGATAGGGCTGCAGTGCCACGGTTGTCTTCTGCAAGAGAAATTTGGATCTTCTGGGTGGAACTGAGGACATCATTGCCCGCTGAGCCCGAGGCCAGCCTGTAACTGTTCTGCGCGATGAGGGGGATAGTGGGTGGCAGCTGAATCCCTTTCCACAGCACATGATCCACATGGCTTAAGTTTGTCATTTGGCCTCAAAAACCTACAAGGCCTTTTTGCCACCTGCCTTATCCTCTTTGTGATGAGGGGCCTGGTTTGAACCTTTGACCTTGCTGTTGAGGGTCATGCAGCCCCAGAGGGTTCTCCATGGCCTACCCTCCACCTGGGCACCCTCCCTGCTCTTCACAGCTCTGCCGAGATGACCCCAAAGCCTCTTAGAACTTGCTTAGATGTTACCAGGAGAGGAGCGAGGAGCGAGGGGCACGGCAACCAACCACAAAATGGCAGCATCACCTCTCCTCCTCCAGTGACAAGCAGGCTTTTTGCTCGTCTGCCTTTTCCGTGCCCTGAGAACCGGTGAGCCTCTGCTGTGGGCTAAGGCACCCTCCCTGTGCCAGCAGAGGCTGTGGGTCCTGGCGACCTTTTGCTAGTCGGGGGAGGGGGGGATGAGGACGAAGAGGGAGGGGCAGCCCTACCTCAGTGTTCTGGCTCCAGGCTGGAGCCCACTCTGCATGCATTCCCCCTTTCTTCAGTTTAGTCAGGAGATTGCCCCTGGGAGAGGGCAGGGCTCCTGCCCCCTTCTCTGTAGCTGTGGTGGCTGCAGGAGCTAGCTCTCTGCTGACTGGGAGGGAGGGCCGGGCAGCCAGTAACTAGCAACACGTTTGCAGCCCCCTTAGTGCTGCAACGTGAGCTTGGAGAAACCATCACTGCACGCACACTGCACACCCCACACCCCCAGGCTTTCCCTTCGTTCACGTTCGCTGACGACAGTTTGGGTGTCATTTCTGGTGGTTGAGTGGCTGTCAGTCCAACGTCAGGAGCTCTTTTTCTTTCTCCAGTGAAGTTTTCCAGGTTTGGGAGCTCTGCTGTGAGAGTAAGCTTCGCGCTGTTTCTGCCCTTGTCCCTTTGTGTGTTTGGAAGACCCACCCCGCGCTGTCACTGAACCCAGACACTGGCTGCTGGTGCACTTGGGGACAGGGCAGCCCTCCCCAGTGCAGCCCTCCCACTTGAATCCAGTCCCTGGTCCTTGCTTTGTGGTGGCTGATTGAAGGGGAGAGGCTGACTTCTGGAGTGTCATCTTAACTCTGTGAATCAAAGTCTAACTTGCTTGTTTGGGACGTTACTGAGATGACTTTCTTGGCATATAATTCCCTTTTGTAAAGAGTATGAATCAGTGACTTTTTCTGTATATGGCGGGAGTTGTGCAGCCCATCCCCCAGACACTCTGTCCCTTAAAGTGCTGTCATCTCCCCTCCCCCGCCCCGGGCAGTGACTAATCTTTCTGTCTGAGGGATTTATCTTCTCTGGCCTTTTTAGATCACTGGGATCCTAGGATTTGTGTCTGTCTTCTTTCACTTAGTGTCATGTCTTTAGGGCTCC
>RJWH01009254.1:0-24079 GCA_004363575.1 Solenodon paradoxus | reverse complement strand
CCTCAGTCTCCCCACCTGAAGAACGACACCGCCTCCCCCTGGGTCTTCTGGTTGTAGGTCCCCCTCCGCCTGCCTGTTGTACCAGCACGATGGTCACCTTGGAATGAATTTGCTCTGGGCAGAACTGCAGACCCAGAGGTTCAGGGCTCAGGCCAGGCCGTGGTGAGGCGCGAGGCCAAGGGGCGCCACCTTCCTCCAGGGCGGTGAGGAAGCCGGCTCTGGAAGTGCCCCCGAGGCCACCGTCATCTCCTCGGGCTCCACGTCCTCCTGTCCAATCCAGACAGAGGCCGTTGTTCGCATCAAGTGTGCGGGGGACGAGCAGAAGGGACCAGTCGGCTCTTGGAGTTAGTGTCCCGATACCAGTCAGTCCGCCTGCAGATAAGGAAGGACTGCGCGAACGGGGTGGGGGAGGTCGCTGAGCAGCCCCATCTTTCTTGTCTCCAGAATACTCCTCAGGGGCGTGTCCCCAGGTGCCCACTTCAGGCAGGTGGGGGGTTGTAGAACGAGACAGAAGTGGTGGCTGCCCTGTGAATGCACTGAATCCGGGGACGTGAGAATGTAAAAGTGGTTAATATTACCTATGTCCCTTCACCTTGATTTCTAGAAAAGAAAGAATCCTGCCTTTTTCTAAAGGTCGGTGGAGACTAAGGAACACAGCAGGTGGGAACAGGAGGAGTCAGGTCTGGTGGCTTGGGGCAAGGACGGGACATGATGGGCAGAGGGAAGTGCCACACCTGTCCCGCGGCGGGAACACAGGCCCCAAATGCAGCCCAGGGGTCCCTGGGCAGGTGCAGCTCAGCGCCCACTCCCAGGTGGCTGCTGGACCACAGGCCACGTGCTGACCGCTCACCACGGCCGAGGTGGAGGCTGGCAGAGTGGCTGGAAGCCTGGTCACAGAGGGAGCCTCATGTCTCGGGCCCTTGGCTGGGCTTGGCTGGGGCCCAGGGTGTGCGCAAGGAGAAGGTGGAGTGTGGAGAGAAGTGTGCCTCCCGGGCTCGCCGGAGTGTCCAGGGCAGGGGTGCAGCTGGAGGCCGGGCTCTTTCTGTCCCAGGTTTTAAAGCGAGGTCTGTTTTGCTCATAGGTGACCTTCATAGCCAGGCCCCGGGGCCTCTTGATGCCGGGGGCAGTTGCGGGGTGTCCTCTGACAGTGGAGGTGGCTTTGGGGCTGGTATAATTTGCTGTGTGTCAGCCCCCGAGATGCAGAGGCCTTGCCTGTGTCCCCCACTTCTCATCCTCGCATTTCAGCCTTTTTCTGATGGGCGCTCGGGCCGAGACCTGTGAGCTGCACCCAGTCATAGGTAGGAGATTGGCCTGAAACCCTTGTCCAGCCCGAGAACCAACCGGCAGGAAAGATATTCAGAAGATGCTGCAGCTGGTTTGCTGACGCCGAGTGACCAGCGTGACCACTTTCACAGCTGGTCTGGCAGGCACGGAGGGAAGCACTGTCCTCCGGCCTTGCGGAGATGATCCCCAGGGGCCCGAGTTGTCGCCTTGCCCGCGAGGCTCCTGCCAGCCCCGCCGCGTTCCTCAGCACACGTGTTGTCTGTGGGATGGACTAAGTTGCCTTCTGAATTTCCTGCTGCTGCGAACCCCGAAAAACCGAGATGCACGGTCCAGGGAGGTGGGGAGCCCACAGTGAGGACCAGGGAGGGCACCTCCCAGGGGCCCTGCTGCCAGGGGCTGCAGGGGGCAAATCCCGAGCGGCCGATGTTGCCTCCGGCTCTCAGGGCCCAAAGTGGGAGCAGCCGCCACGCTGGGCTGACTGCATGAGGCTGATCGCTGGCCAGGCTTGGAGGACGTGACTTACAGGCTGATACCAGGGTGCTCCCACCCTGCTCAGCTCCAGGGACTGTGCCCGCTTGATTCATCACCGATGGGGCCCAGTGGGAACATCCCCGTCAGTCTTGCATCTCAGCGGGGACAGGAGTGTGCTGGAGTGGTGGGTGGGCCAAATAGCTGTCCCCCGGGAATCTCTGTCCTAGTCCCAGCGCCTGTGAAGGTTCCAGATGGGACCTGGTGAGCAATGTCACCGGCCTGACCTGGGAGGGTGATCCGGGGACCTGGTTGGTTCCAAGTCCTCATGGGGGGGGTTCGTGACGGAGCAGAGGCAGAGGCTGGAGAGACGGGGGAGGGGACAAGCCAAGGACCGGAACCTCCTAAGCTGCACGAAGCAGGACTGGTCTCGCCTGGCACCTGCAGCAGGCACCGCCTGCCCCCCGAGCTGTCAGCCGGTGAGACTTGTGAGCTGTTCGGTGGGGTCACTCCCACCACCACATGTGAGTTGTTACAGCAGTGACGGAGCTCACAGCGTCTGCAGCAGGGACACTGAAGCTGAGAACTCCGGGGCCCCGGCCACTCGGATTGGTGTGTGATGGCCCCACTGTACAGATGGAGAAACTGAGGCTGCAGGAGTACCAGTGGCGTCCCCAGGTCAGGAAGCATAGCAGCAAAGGACTTGGGTCTTAGCCTGTGCCCCAGCTGTGCCAATACACACCCAGGGATGCTGGGCGTCACCAGAGACATGTGGATCGGTGAGGTCCGGCTTGTGTGCCCCACAAGCCCACGTGGCCTCTCTAGTGGGGCCGTAGGAGGGGGGCAGCATTTGACACTGTGCGGCCTGGCCCACCCCGTGACCAGGAACAGGCGCCAGGAGTCAGGCCGGACTTGACTAGCGATGCCCGGACGACATCTCCCATTCCCACTCCCACTCCCGTCCCTGGTCCTGTGTGAGGAGCTGGCCACACGCCTCTGCCTGCTGTCCGGGACCCTGGACCTGCGCACAGTTCCGCGGGCCCTCCCGGGAGTTCCCTGAAGTCTGCTTGGGGCCGCCTGCTCCCGCTGCTCCGAAGGGTGCTCTGGAAGCCTGACGTCAGGGCGTGACTCCCTCCACACTCGGTCCTTCCCGCCTCTCCCTCGTCCATGGACTTCTGCACAGCGGTTCCCACGCCCTCGGTGCGACCTTGCTCTGCCCGCGGCGCGGCCGGCTCTGCTGGGTGTCCTCCCTCGCGCTAACCCCCTGGGCAGTGGTCCCGTGTCCAGTTCACGTCCCCTTGAGGTGGCACAGAGCCTGCCTGCAAACCCTCAGCATTGCTGGGCTCCAGTGTCGCTGGGAGGTGGGCTTCCTTCTCCAGAAGGTGCTGCCGGAACCACCCCCCAGGGATCTCCCTGCCCGGGTCACTGTCGTGGCGGGAGACCAGGCACCTGGGGAGGCCCCTCCAGCCATGACCGACAGCTTCCCGCAGCCTCCAGCCTCACCCCTGTGCCACAGTCCTCAGTGGGAGCAGGCATGGCGCTGGCCTCCGTGGGGTGGGGCTCAGGTCCTTTGACTCGTGAGGCCCAGGCCGCCCCCCCCGGCACCCAGAGACGGGGTGCAAGGGGTCTCAGTGTTACCCCTGCACCTCTTAGACTCGTTGAGCGCAAACCCCGCTTCGAACCTGCTCTGCAGGGAACCTCCACCCGGGAAGGGGTGTTTCCCGGTTTTCAGAAAGGATTCTCTGTGCGAGCCTTCTGAGCCTTTCTAGGGCACGCCGCAGGTGACCCCGTTTCTAAAAACGTCTGTCTTTTCTGGGGCTGGTGCCGGCTCGAGGCTCTGGACGTGTGTCCGTGAGGTGGGCCAGGCACGAGGGGCGTGCCGGCGTCCCTCCCTGCAGGGCTGCAGCACAGTTTGCGTCAGCACACCTGTCTCAGGACATTCAGAGCATGTCTGCAGAACCACACCCGGCCTGCGGCCGGCAGGCGGACAGGGCGGCAGCGCCCAGCGGCACGGCCATGCTCGCCCCGGACCAGCGTCGCAGCTGAGGGCCCCGTGCCGCGGAGAAGCCTGCGCTCGCCCCAGTCCTGTCCTCTCCTGAAGTAAACGCCCCGATCTGGACACAAGGGAGCCCCCTGCTCCTCTGCGCCCTGAGCCCTGCCCCTCGGTGAGCAGGGCTCCGGGCAGGGAGTCCGCACTCGGCAGAATGGGATGTTCTGGGCTTTCACAACAGTGAGGCGGGTTGGTGCTGGGCCCCTGCCTCCAGCAGGGCTCGGCCCGGCGTCTCCGCACCTCTCACTAGAGGTCAGTCTGTGCCAGCCCAGGTGCAGCTCCGCCTGTGGGCACCGGGCACCAGGTGCGGTCCAGTCCGTGCGGAGGAGGACCCTGCCTGGTCTCTGTCATGACCCCACTGCCCGGGACGGGGGAGCCCAGCGCCGTCCCAGCGCCTCTCAGCCGGGTCTTCCGGACGAGCATTAGCACCGGCAGAGGGCAGGCCTGCTCTTTAATGACAGATGTGAAGGCCACACAGGGATGTCTGTGACCCCCGGCCAAGCCACAGCCAGCCTGCCGTTCTGGTCTGTTGGTTTCTCAGAACTCTCAGTTCAGGGTCAGGGCCGAGTTTACACCTCGACCTTGCCTCTGGGACCTCAGTTCAAATACAGGGGTGACGAGCCAGGCAGAGGGAGGGCTGGGCACTGAGGCCGGCGGGCGGGAGACAGCTGCGTGCTGGGCGGCAGCCGCGGAGCGTCCGGTCTCAGTGGGGATTTTATCACAATTCTGATGGGAAGCTGCTGGGTGTGTTAAGCGGATTTATGACTCTGGACAAGCTAGGGAGGAGAAAGAGTTCGGGAAGACCCCAGGTGGGAGAGCAGCCGCAGGCGTTCTGCGCCCCGTTTGTGTGACCGCGAGGGCCTTGCTGGACCTCCCAGCACCTCTCCCGGGACACGGGGTCCCTGTCCCTCCACTGCTCACAGAGGCTGCGCCGCAGCGTCCCGAGGCTCCCCCAGCACTGGAAGCAGAGTGGGTGTCAGAGCATCTCTCCCTCCTTGGTCCCTGGACCGAGGCCTCCTGACCTGTCCTCTCGTCAGGGTCTCCTGCAAGGCTGCCCTCGAAGGGGAGGACGTGGGGCTGCCGACGGCCCAGGGGCTTTGGCCGCGGGCTGGGCTGCAGGAGCACAGCTTACACGGCGGCCGCCCTGTGCCACGGCCCAGCCGGACCTCACAAACCCGCACCCCGCTGTGCCGTGCACGTCAAAGCTCAGCAGACGTGCAGTTTTGTGGGTTTGGTGAAGCGGGTCCCCACCAGGGTCTCCCAGGTGCAGGGTGGCCAGCATTGCCCCGTTGTCTCCAGAATCACCCGCTGACTCTGCTCTGCCCTCCTCCTGAGCAGGTAACAATTTCTAATTTCTTAGAAAATACGTTGGGTGATTGATTACCAAGTAAGGAGACGATTTAATTTGAATCAAGTTCCTTGCACGTTATTGCTTCTAGTAGGAAAACTATTACAGTCTTTTGTGTGAGGAGAATGTGACACCCACGAGCCGGGGCTGGGCAATGGTCTGGTGAGAACCGGCCCCTCCGTTCTGCCCCGGAGCCAGCGCAGTGCTGCGGGTGAGCCTCGTCCCCGGCCGTCCCCGGCCATCCCCGGCCATCCCCGTGCACGGTCTGGGCCAGACCCTCAGAATGCCAAGCGGCCCGGGAGGCTGTCGGGAGGGCCCGGGGGCAAAGGGACCGGAGCAGGAGCATCTGTGGCCGGGAGCAGAGAGGTGTGCACCAGGCAGCAAGGGGCAGATGACCGGGAAGGCCCGCCCTTGGCCGGCCCTGCCCTTTTGCCCGCAGTCAGAACTGCACTGGGGGCGGCGCTGGGCCGCTGCCCACACTGGCAGCCGACCGGCCGCCCTGGCATCTCTGCCCAGCCAGGACACCTGTGGGGCCCAGCACGGCCTCGGAAGAGCTGACAGGCCCTGCTTCACCTCGTGACTCCTGATTGGCAGAGCCTGGAAATTTCTAGGACAGCCACCACCGTTCCGGTTCCCTGGAGGTCCTCTTTCTAGCAGTGTCCCAGTTCCTGCCTCCGTCAGGATGTCCCTGAAATGGCTCGATACCGCGAGTGACTGAGCGGAAGCCTCGCTCTCCCTTCTGTGTCCCCGGCTTGGAGGAGGCGAGGCCCCGCTGCGCGGGAAGGCGCCTATGGGTAGAGCAGACTCCCGTCCCAGGGGCTGTGGGCGCGCTGCCCCGCAGGCTGCTGCTGAGAGTTCTGCGGCCCTGTGCCCTCATCCAGGCACCTGGCCAGGTCCCGTCGGCACGAGCAGGGCACCACGGCCACGTTCTGTTGGCCTCTCCCGCAGCCCAGTGTCCGGCTCCTGCCTTTGAAGCCTGGGCCTGCGAGTGACCCCTGGGGTGGCGACCTCACAGCTGTCTCCACCAACGCAGGCGTCTGCCAGAGCTCAAAGACGCAGCTTACAAGCCTGTGCATGCGGCAATCGTCCATGGGTACGGTCCAGATGGGCCATGAGCTTCAACACCAGACCTGGTCCCACGCACTGCGCTCCTTGGGGGTCAGAGGACTTTATTTCTGGGGCCCCACAAAGCTCCGAGGCCCCCGGGCCTGGGTAGCGGCACTTACCTGCCAGGCAGTCGCAGCCATCGGCTCCTCTGCTCCCGGCCCAGTGCCCCTCTGGCTCTCACAGTGTCACCCTGGGTGCCGTCTGCCGTCCGAGGCCTGCGACGGGAACTGTCCACTTCGTGCTGACCCTCTGGGACCGCTGGCTGCGGGTGTGACGCGCTCAGGAGGAACCACGCTGTAGACGGGCTCCAGACACACGTGCCCCGGGGTCCCCCAGGGAATTCAGACCAGGCAGGCGGGCCCAGCCTGCTGTGGTCTAGCCCCCGTGGGCACGGCGGGTGGGCTCTGGCAGCCCCAGACACCTGCTCAGTCCTGCCCCGTGCCCACCGGAAGCCCCCTGTCCTGCGTGTTCTGCGGTGTTCGGACTGGCGCCCTCTCTGCCAGACCCTCTGCTCCCCGGGGCCACTGTGAGGAGCGACCGCGGTCTCAGTATTTCAAGCCCTGTCCGGGTCTGGAGGCCGGAAACCTGGAACAGTGTGGACAGGACTGCGCTCCCTCCGAGGCTTCGAGAGGTCTCCCCCGGCTCCTGGTGCTCGCCGCGCTCAGCGCCCCGGGGTGCCGGCTTTCTGGTGCGTCACCCCAGCCTCCGCCCCCTTGTCACACGTCCTCTCTGAGCCGATGTCTCAGATCTTTCTGACACAGACCAGCGGTGGGCTCTCGCCCTCATGAAAGCCTGGACAGGGTCATGCTGAGTTCTTGCACTTTCCATGGCCAAATCTTCACTTCCAAATAAGGTCAAGTTGCAGGTACAAGGCAGGGAATGAATGCGCCTTTTTGGGGGTGCCATTCACCCCACCACATCTGACCTCTCTGTAAGGGCAGACCGGGCCTGGCTTGTTCCCTCAAACACCAGCACCCTCCCCCGACACTTAGCAGGGATCCCGCAGGTGAGGGCTTATTAACACGTGTTAACGCATTTGCGGCCCCAGGGCCCCATGTGATTCTGAACCTGCGTCCAAGACAAGTCCCAAGTCCAAAAAGCTGGAAAAAGTGTAGCCGTTTGACCTGGCAGATGCAGCCAGCTCCTTGCTGGGCAGCTGTTGACCTGCCTGCCCGCCCTCCAGATGCATCTCTGCCCGCTGTTCCGGGCACAGTTCTGGGACAGCCACGGTGTGGCTGGGTGCCGCCCCCTCGCCCGGCGCCCTCCTGCTGCCGGAGCTGGCCGAGAAGGGTGAATTCGGCTGCATTAATCCCCCCTCCCCTGAGCAGTGTTCAGAAAAACACCTGGAGAGGGTGCACAGGTGCTGACCACAAAGGGGAGCCAGGGAGGAACGGCCTGGTGTCAGCACCCAGGAGCCCAGGGTCGCCAGCTCAGGGGCCCCCTGTGAGAAGGGCCCCATGGAGGTGACCTGTGACAATGCGGGGAGGCTTGGGGAGGTTCCGCCCAGTGCAGAGGGCTGGCGAGTTGACCTGTTGGGAAGGGTGTGGCCGGCGGGAGGTGTCACAAGCCCATTGTGTGTGCGCGGAGCTGGTCAGTGCAAGGCCCGGTTCAGGGCGTCTCGGAAGGGAAGACCAGGCAGAGGACATGGCCGGAGGGCCAGGCTGTAATCAGGCACCAGGCCAGAGAAGATGGAATGGGCAGCTCCGGTCACTGCCTCTGCAGGTCTCGCAGGCCCAGGTGATGACCTCCGCGCTCGCCTAGGTCAGCAGCCAGGCCGACGCGGGGCCGAGTGGCACATGCCAGTGAAGAATGGCGGCGGCTGGGCACCCCTGTTGCTGGCTGGGCCTGGGGCAGGTGCTGTTCTGGACTCAGCACACCGGCAGAGGCCACTCGTCAAAACTGTGGCTTCTAGACTGGCCACGCTGTCATCAGGCGTGTTTTAAATTGATGAGCCAACGGAAAGCTCCGAGGCATCTGTCTCAAGGCAGGTTGCTCCCGCTGCTTGGGGCACCTTGGACGGGACGGGACGGGATGGGACTGGCCTGGCCTGGCCTTCCCACTGGGTGGGGCCAGCTCTGCCATCGAGGGTCCCGCAGTTTCCTGGATCGCTGCACAGATGCAGGTGTTCTCGGCCCTGAATCCTGTCCACTGTCATCCTGGCCCCCTGGGCACCATCAGGACACTCCTCCCACCACTGATGTCAGCCCCCCATGTGCTCCGTTCCACTCCCGTGCGGGTGCTGGCCTGGAGCAGGGGCTGTGGGCACCTGGGGACCCCACGGGATGAGTTTGTGGCCTCTCTGATGCCCCCGTCTCCTGGGGAACAGACGCAGAGGCCATGTGGGGATGCTAACTAGGGCGGTTTCCCCACTCCTGGGGGCTGCCCCTGTGCTGACGTCTGGGGGATCCTCACAGACCCTAGGAGCAGGCATCTCGCCCCCACTTCTCAGCTGAGGAGCTGGGGTCTCTAGCAGTGAGGTGGTCAGTGGCTGAGCTGGCGTCAGTCACGGCTTGTGCGGGACAGGGTGAGCAGGCAGTGGGCGCCGTCGGCCCTGAAATCGCACGAAGGAGAAGGCAGGATGGTGCGCTCCCTCTGACACCTCACAGCCGGGTGGCACCTTGGCAGGCAGGGTGTGGCCAGTCTGGGGACAGGACGGCGTCATCAGGAAGGCTTGCATGGACTAGGGTCACTGGGAGTGACCAGGGGCAGCAGCCTGTGTCCCGCGCTGGGCACCACTCTCGGTGGCTCTAGATCAGAGTGACCTTGGGGGCGGATCAGAGCTGGGATTTAGACCGGAAGTTGCTAACGCCATCCCTTGACCACCAGGCTGGAGCACCCCTGCCACGTGCCGTCTGTGGGGAGGTGGCCATCAGTGTCCAGCGGTCACCCTGCCCCAAGAATGTCTCCAATGTGGCGGCGTGTGTGGAGCATGGGAGGGCTCCCCCAGGCTGGCCCAGGTTGCTAGGGGCAGGGGCTCTAGGAGCGGTGTCCCCCAGGGGTGCTGGTGGGTGACCACCCAGCAGGAGCAGGAGCTGCGCCTCGGAGAGTCTCCCGGGGAGCAGGCAGGGCACCTTGGGGAGGGTGGGGAGAGGCATTGGGTTGCTGTTGTGCCAGGAGAGATGGTGGGGCCCGAGGGTGGAGAGGCCCGTAGAGCTCCCGGCACCCTCAGGACAGGTCCCGCCCCGCCCCCTGCTCAGGTGGCTGCAGGGCCCACAGGCTGCCCTTCCTGACGCTCACAGGATGCCTGAGGACTCATTCTCACCACCGTACAGCGTGTGGGGAAACTGAGGCAGGGAGAGCCTGTCACTCACCAAAACCCAGGCAGCATGGAGCTGGCCTGGAGCCGGCGTCAGCCCGAGTAGGTGGGCTTTGGAGCTGGGCTCCCTGCGCGTGGCAGGAGACCCCTGCTGCAGGAGGCAGAGCAGAGTCTGGGGACTGAACACCCCTCACAAGCTCTTGGACCACCCTGGACTGGTCATCCTGATTGCACGGTCTGCCCGCTGTCAAGGTGTGACCCCCAGCCCCACTGAGCTCCACTTCCGTCTGTGAAATGGGGCACTCGCAGAGCTGCTGCCTCTCCCCGGCCCACGACCCCGGCCCTCTCCCTGCAGGCCATCCAACCCAGGTTGCCGCGCAGTCCCAGCTGGGGCCGCGGCCTCCGCGGGGCAGAGCCAGCGCTGACCTTCCGTTGTCTGGGACCTGGAGGCTGGCCTCATCGTCCCCACCCTGTTTCCACATCCCCAGGTCTTCCCTCCAAGGCAGGGCCTGCTGAGCCTTTCCCCGTGGGTCTCAGGGCACCTAGTGTCCTCCCACACCAGCCCCTTAGGACCCTGGAGGAACCTCCAGGCCGCATCCAGCCCCTCCTCCTCCTCCCGTGGCCGTCCCCATGCTGACTTACTTCCGGGCAGCCAGCCGAGTCCTGGAGGACAGGGCTCCAGCCCAGGCCTGCTCCATGGCCCCTCCCCAGAGGTGGGGTGAGACCCGCCAGGAGCCCGGCGCCCCTCACCGCGGGTGGGAACGTGGAAGAGCCTTCCTGGGAACTGTGAGCCTTTGGCAGCTCAAGCAAAGTTGGAGATTTGGGGTTTTCTTTAAAATAATTCTGCGCACAGAGGCAGCCGGCCTGACTCTAGGTGGTCTCTCAAAGGGGGTCCTCAAGCCCCGCCCCTCCCCAGGCTGCATCCTCTCCCAAGGGACCATGGTCAGGGGCCCTGGTGTTACCGGTGGCGCCTCCGCCACCTGCTGCAGCCTCCTCCGGCCCCCCCCCCCCGCCCCCGCTTCCCTGTCTGTGCCTCCTGGAAGGGTGACTGTGGTCGGGGGTCCTCGAGATCCTGGGGACAGACCGACTCCGCACTCACTTGGCCCGAGGGGGAAGGGTCGCTGCCTCTCCAGGTGCCGGCTGCCGGCTCACTCACGTGGGGAGCAAATCGAATTGGATTCTTTTTCAACCCCCTTCAAGAAGAAGGGGGGGCGTCTGCCTCATTCCTCTCCACTGGTCTCCTCTGGAGAAGTGCCTGGCCCCACTCCTCGGCCGCCCGCCGGCCCCCCTTGGGCAGGCCCTGGCGCCCAGCCCTCGTGGCCTCCCCACCATGCCTGACTCCCTCCTCCCGCCCGCCCGCCGCCGCCGCTCTGCCCGCGCCCCCTCCCAGCCCCATTGTGCCGCGCCCGCCCATCCGCTCGCCGGCCCCCAGTGCCTGGCTCCTCCTGCGCCCTGTGCTGCTGCTCTCCTCCATGCTGCCTGGCTCCGGCAGGCTGGCTGAGTAATTGGCTGTGATCATGAACGTCCCCGGCGGAGGAGCAGCCACGGTGATGATGACGGGTTACAATAATGGTCGCTGTCCCCGGAATTCTCCCTACAGTGACTGCATTATCGACGAGAAGACCGTGGTCCTGCAGAAAAAAGACAATGAGGGCTTCGGATTCGTGCTCCGAGGGGCCAAAGGTAAGCGCCGCGGCCCCCGGGGGGCTCACTCACATGTGTGCGGTGTGTGCGGTGTGTGCGGTGTGTGCACGCCCGTGTGCGAGATGATCCCGGCTCGGGAAGGAGCATTTTTCCTGGGGGCACTCGGTTGCTAGACAACGGTGCTCTTTACCGTGCCGCCTCTCTCGGAAAACATCGGGGCTTCCTTGAGGAATATTTTTAATTGTCCATACACAGTATTGCCGGGGACGGGCTCCCTCGCTCCCTCCC
The DNA here is from genome assembly GCA_004363575.1 of Solenodon paradoxus. Classification (NCBI taxonomy): domain Eukaryota; kingdom Metazoa; phylum Chordata; class Mammalia; order Eulipotyphla; family Solenodontidae; genus Solenodon; species Solenodon paradoxus. The sequence goes on along the minus strand of RJWH01009254.1, from coordinate 12,634 downwards.
CCACCTTTTTTCCAGTCGGGGGGCTGATCCGGGTGGTGGGGCTCAGTTCAGCCAACTGCGGCTGCTGAGCCGAAGCTGTCGGGATCAGAGGCCGGATCACCCGGCCTGAGTTTCGGGACCTAGAAACTGGCCCGTTGGGGAGGGGGCTTCCGCCCTGAGTGCGGCAGCCTCCCCGTGCCCGCCTCTAGGTGACTTTGCAAAGGCAATGTGGCAAGATGGTCCCCTCCACCGTGGACCCAGCTGGTGTCACGTGGCCCAGGGCGGAGGGTCCGGGGGCACACTGCGGGAGGAGCACTCCCCCGCCCTTCACCTGGGGGCTTCCCCTCCAAAAGAAAACAAGATGGCATCGCCTCCCTCGGAGAGCAGACATCTGTCCACCGGCTGTGTGGGCCAGCCATGTGGAAGTTTCATCCGGGAGCCTCGGTGCCGTCCACAGGGCCCCGCGTGTGCGGGGGGCCTCCCCACGGCCCGGGCTCGGCTGCCCAGCAGCCGTCGGTCCAGAGAGAAGAGGGCAAAGGAGCCCGTCCATGGCCGTGTGCAGTCTCTCCCCTCCCGGGCCGCCCCTGACATCAGGACGCCCGGAAAGTCCACCTCTCGCCCTGGAGTTTGGCTGCCGCTGCGTGGGGCCCGGAAGCCGGGGCTTGCGCTGCCGGGGAGGGGCCAGCCTGGTCCCAGAGAGCCGGGTCCCTGCAGGGCACGCTTGTAGGCGGGTTCCCAGCCCACAGCTGACCCCTGGGTCACTGCAGTGTCCTGTCCACGCTCGAGCTGAATTCTCTCGGCTGCGAGTCTCCGTGGATGTAAGTCTGGCAAGTGGCTCGGGGGGTGTTTCTGTCACTCTGTGGTTCTGGGGGGAACTTTGCCATTTTTAGAACTGAAAATGTTTAGTCACGGATGCTTTTAAAGAAAATGACAGGCATGCAGACACGTACCGCGGCACGGTCCTCGGTGTGTTCTCTCGGAGGCCCAGAGACGCGGAGACACCCGTGCGGCGGTTCGCTCGGCCCGGCGCTGTCAGCCCTCCCCCGGGGAGGGTGGCCTGGGCCCCCCACTTCCAGCAGGAGACACAGCGACCTTCACGCGTGTGGGCCGGGCCGCCCAGGTCTCCCAGGCTTGTAACGGGGCTCCTGTCTTCCCAGCGGATACGCCCATCGAAGAATTCACGCCGACGCCGGCCTTCCCCGCCCTGCAGTACCTGGAGTCGGTGGACGAAGGCGGAGTGGCGTGGCAAGCCGGACTGAGGACCGGGGACTTCCTGATCGAGGTAGGGACACGGGTTTATATCTTTCTGCTCAGGGAGAGCGCCGACTCTCTTAGGGTTGGCGTCCGAGGTCCTGGCGACGTGGCCGTGGGCCCGGAGCAGTGGTTTTCCGTGGAGGCGGACGCGGGCCCGAGCGGTGGGTGATTCCCACGTGCTGTGGGACGCGTGTGTTGGTTTGTCTTTGAGGCCCTGGCTCTGAGTCGTCGGAGGGCAGAAATGTGTGTGAATGCATGTGTTCCGCAGTAGGAGGTCGTAGGAAGAGATATGTGGCTGTCCCGATGCCGGAGACACGTGTGGCTCGATGCGCAGTTTCGTGTGGTCACCAGAGGGGCTGTCGCCCGTGGCCATGCAGGCCCGGCTGGACACAGCGTGGTCTGCTGGCAGTCGCATGGAGTCTGTGGACGGTGGTCGCCTGTCTCTGTGACTGGCCTGTTGGGCCGAGACGCTCAGGCAGGGGGTGGCCGGAGCGGGGACCCCAGGTGTGAGAACCGCTTGTGCGGTGGGTCGAAGGAGGGCGCGTCCCGTTTTCTCAGGACTCCCATGCGACCCGCGTGCCGGCATCGGCACCTTCGCTGGGGTTGCCGCCTCGGTGTGTGAGGCGTCTGAGCTGCCGGCACCTCCGATTCCTGCCTTTGCAGCTGAGGTGTCAAGTCAGTCCCGTTGCGCAGTGTCGGCATTGTGGGACGAGAGGGCTGGGGCTGCGTGTCAGAGACGGGGCAGCTCCAAGGCCCTGTGTGGGGGTCCCGTTTCTGGGAGGGCGTCCCTCGGGATGACCCCAGCCCGGCCGCCCCGCGTGGGGCCCAGCCACAGCGGGCCGCACTGGTGGTTCCCTGGAAGGGAGGCTGCACCCCGGCCACCGTGGCGGGGCGCCCCCGGGTGCCTGTGGAGCTGCGACTTGGCCCGTGGTCTCTCGAGATGTGCGGTGATTGCTGATGGAAATTCGGGATGAAGACGGCGGGAGGAGAAAGGGGAGGTAACGTGGAGAAGGCTCTGTCCTACCCCATGTATCTGGTGCGAGTTCCCTTTTATTTGCTGGAAAGTGCATTGAAGTGATTATGGACCAATCAGAACCTGACTGGGGTGCGAATGTGCTAATGTGGGTTCCTGGTGTCGACCGGTGGGGGTGCGTGTCCACCGTGCTGAGCTGGAGCGCACTGTGGCTTCATGGGTTAACTCGCTTTGTAACCTCATGAAAATGCAGAGACTGGGTTGAATCATCTTCTGTAGGATGCAGTTGTGATGTAAGTCCTCTTCCTGTGTGTGTGTGTGTGTGTGAGAGGGGGAGAGAGAGAGTCCTAGGGGTGACATGGCTTTGGCTGCTCTCGGTTTTAAATAATAAATGAGAGTTGCAGATCTAGGAGAGCCCCTGTTGACAAGCTCTGTGGTGGTTTCCTTGATAAATTCGTCAATAAAATAGGCCTGGAGCTGCCGGAGCGCGTGCCTGGCCTCTCCCAGCACAGGGAGCTGCTTGCATTACCTGTGCAGCGGCCAGGCCGGCCAGGGAAGGGCCCCGGCGGCCGGATGAGAGCCTCCTGGAACCTGGAGCCTTTGAGTTTTGCCATTTCTGTACAAAACACCTCCTTTGACATTGCTTTTAACCTCTGCTATGCAAATATATTTGCCATTTTAGACGAATTTTGTGCTCTGGTAACCTCTGCCTTCCAGGATTCGAGGCATGGCTGGCTCGGAACCGCGTTAAGGCTCTGGGTGTCATGAAAACCAGCAGACCCTTCAGCCACAGGCCCGGAGAGGCTGCTGCCCACAGGCCTTACACTAATGGGGCCCGGAGACGCCGCTGCTCCTGTTCTTTTCCAAAGCTGTTTTCCTCGCTACCGATTCTGCCCCTGGAATCATGTGCCGTTGTAGAGATGCACGTTTTTTCCCAGAGGCAGTTGTCCTGCTTTCAGTGCAGAGTGTCAGCCTTGGAGGGACTGTTTCAGGTGGACTCGTGTGTCTTGGTGACTTTGCGCTGTGGCATGGAGCCGTCCCCGCACTGCGGGGCTGCCAGGGTCTTGGTGAAGTTCAAGGTCTCCATGTGGAAAACGCCCCAAGTTCGGGCAAATTGCCCTGGTCTCTCAGCCCCTTGGCAAGCCGCCTTCTCTCTCTGCCGTTTGCAAGGAATTCAAAGCATGTCAGATGTGGCTTTTCTCTCCAAGCCACGACTGCAGCTCGAGCGTCTGGGTGGAGGAGTGGCTCGTGGGTGCCCTTGTCCCGAGTCTCAGCACCTCTCCTTCCTTTTTCCTCCCTGGACGGTGTCGGGCTGCCAGGCCGCGTCCTGTCACTGGTGCCGGAGCCTGCGTGAGGGTTTTCTGTTGGGATATGTGCCCCTTTGAATGTCTGTCTCTCCTCTCTGAGCATTTGGGAGGACTCTGTCTTTTCGGTCAGTTTTGTTTCTCTGTGGACTGGGCCCTGCCTCGCCGCAAACAGCTTCGAGGAAGGTCCCACGTCGGAGGCTGCTCCTGGTCAGGACTCAGGGTGGGAGGGGCGGCTTTCATCGAAGCTCATCCCAGAGGTGGGGAAGGGAGCGCTCCGTGGACGGGGCGCAGGAGGTGCCGGACTGTGGGCCCCGTCACAGACCGTGGGCTTTCACTGTGTCCAGGTCAGCGTGAGCGCCGGAATCTGCGGACAGTCGATGAGCGCTAGGCAGTGGAGGGAGACAGAGGTGGGAGCCGAGAGCCCAGTGGGCAGGGGCCATGCTGCAGGGAGGTGGTGGGGCAGGGATGGCCCAGAGAAAGAAGCACCTGGAACTGGGAGTCGGCACAAAGTTTTCCTTCCATGTGGGTCAGATGTCAGCATGGGGCCACCTCCAGCCAGGAGGGAGAAAGACCCACAGCCTTCCCGTTACAGCCGGCAGCGCAGTTCAAACCAACTCTGGTGAAAAAGGAGCTTGTTGGGGAGTGGACACCCAGAGTTCAGTGGAACCGCCTTCAGGCATGGTTTGTTCAAGACTTCGTTGGCTCTTTCTTTGAAATTTTCTTGGTTAAACCTCCTCATTCCCCACGAGGTGGGAGGTGAGGCCCTTCCAAGGAGGCCATGCAGGCGTCTGCATGGGTCGTGCACAGAGTATTCGGGGGTGGGGAGCAGGGCTGCCTCGCTGCTGTCCTGCAAGGACTCACACCCGGGTGGCCATTGGTCCTGTCCGGTGAAACCAGGCGTCGGTCCCCCAGGACCTTCCGGAAACACAGCAGAATGGGAATCACAGAGAGGTCGGACTCCGGGGGTGCTGCTGGGGCTCGGGCGGGCCCGGGATGATGACCCAGGTGGCTCACGGAGCCCAGCAGGTGGCGTCCAGGTAAAGCCAGGACAGGCGCTGTGCTGACCCCTGTCTGAAGACAGGACTGTCTTCCACAGGCTCCCCTAGCACCTGCCTTGTTTCTTGTATTTCTTTGAAAGGAAAGGTGCAGGGAGGAATGAAGCAAGCAGTCAGGCAGAAAGAGGGGGAAGAAGCACTTTATTTTACTTTTATTTTAGTTGTCCACACTGGTTGTTTTCCCCGGACCCAAAACTGGAACCCAAGGGTCTGTGGCCTGCGCTCCTCGGGAGGCGACTGGCTAACTGCTGCTCCACCAGGACGTGCCGCACCCACCTCGTGTCTTGAATCACTTTGACACATGAAAACGTGCTGCATCTCAGTCATTGCTCCTGATAACAGCTGTCCAAAGGGCAAGCAGCAGCTGCAGTGAATCTGCCCACAGGCCACGTTTGCTGGGCAGTGGTCAAGGATGTGTCCCCTGAGCCGGCGCCACCCCGTCCGACCCCCCAGCCGTGAAGTACAGGTTCTGTCCCCATGTCAGTCGAGGAAGCTGGGCTGGAGAGGGTTCGCCACCGCCCACGGCTGTGCATCCAGAGGAGAAGCTGGGTCCAGCCCCGGCTGGCAGAGTCGGAGTGCCGAGGTGCTGAGCCACTGGTGCGCAGGGCGCGACGAGGAGGGAAGATGCGGTGCCAGTTCAGTTGGCACGTGTGACGGTACAGGACTCTCCGCTCTGGTGACCACGCGCTCGCTGCTGTGTGGAAGGAGGAAACGCTGTGAGCTCCCCAGGTGTCTGTGGGCAGCAGGAACAGAAGCCGTGAAGCTGGACTGGGAATTAGCGCCACAGCAGCCCGAGAGCCGGCGCGACTGCCAGGCAGTGGCTGAGGGCACAGGGCACTTGTGGTGGACTCGCAAGAAAGCGCTGAAAATTATGTCCATGACACATCCTGGTGGAGTAGTGGTTGGGTCGCCTGCCTCCCACCAAGCGTGGTCCACATTCATCCCAAGGACCCGGGTTCATGTCCCGGGTCTGGGGCAACAACCAGCTTGGACAACCAAGTCACAGTAAGATAAAACGCTTCTTCCTCCTCTGCCTGCCTGCCTGCTCACCTTCATTCCTGCCTGTATTTTTCCTTAAAAAAATCTTACTTGCCAGGTATTCTTCGGACTATGGGACACGGTTACCTTATATTATAGGAAAGACGCAGAAACAAACGATCTGTATAACGTCGTTTAAATTCTAGCCGCGCTCCCCAGAGCAAGCACGGGGAAACACGAGCCCCACGCGATGGGGTCACGTGTGAGCGTGCTCTCTCTTTCAGACGATTCTGTCTCACAGACTTTCAAGAATGAGACTGAATTCTTTGACAGGCACGCATTTCGCAGATAGCAGAGTGTTCTTTAGAAGGAAGCCGCGCAGGGGAACGTGTCTCCACGGCCAAGGCCTTGCATTCGCTGCCGGGACCAGAGTGCTTGGCTGGCCGCGCACGTGGGCCCCCGGGGCCCCACTCCCACTCTGCAGGGTGGTTTGTGCTGCTTTCCCGGCCCCGAAGTGGCCCAGTGCGCGCCGGTGCTAATTCCCCTAACTTGGGTTCCCCCGCAATTAAAGTAGGCAGCGATGTTCTTCATCCTTGAAAAGTGGTTCTTGAGTTTGCTAATTACTTTTCCTCGTATTCAGCCCTGGTGCTGGAGGTGGCCTGGAATGGTTTAATAATCGTGTTGAGGGTGCCCTGGGGGTCTCTCGGGGACGCCTGTAAACCTTCCTTCGCCGCGGCTTCAAAACAGGACTCGGAAAACGCTGCCGAGACCTGGAATCCTGGAGCGGCTCAGGTGCCCGCCTCACTGGTGCCTGTGACGTGGGGCTGGGAGGAATGCGGGGAGTCCCGAGCGGTCCTTCTCAAGTCACCGAGCAGCGCCTGCTCCCCAGGGCTCCGTGTCGCCCCAGCAGGTGGCGGTTGTGACATTGAAGTCGCCGAGCTGGACTCTGCTGCGTCAGCTCTGGACACAGGGCTGCCCTTGGCACTGGTCTTGTGAGTCGGGAGAAGGTGGAGGGTCACCGGTGCGGGGCGGGGCTGTCGTCCTTTGAGGTGTTGCTGGTCATCCTCGTGTCCTCCGTCCCCATGAAAGGTGCCTGCTCAGAGCGGGTGACAGTGACTGTTCGCTGAACAAGTAACAGCATCATCGAAAGCTACGAAGATGACAAGGGGCGGTGGCCACCATCATGTCTCGACCCAGCAGTTCCAGGGCCCCGGGGGCAGCACACACAGTGGGGCGCGTCCAGCCGGGAGGGTGGGCACTGGCCGGATCTGCTTCTCGATGCCTCTCTGTGGAACTTACTGCGGGCCAGCTGCCACACCCTAAACCCCGGTATTCCTGGCAAGCGCGCACCGGATTTGGCTTGAGCGTCTGCTTCCAGGACTCCATGTCCATGCTGGCACAGGTCCGGCTGGAGTAATCTCGGAATTTCTATTTGTGAGTCCCGCCAGGCCCTCCAGAGCAGGGCTGCACGCCCTCTGCTGGGGCGTGGCTGGTGCCGGCATCCCGGGGCCCTGCTGTCCAGCCGCACAATCCAGCTCCATCTCTGTCCTGCTTCCAGGGTAACACGAGACGTCAAACAGGTCCTGCCGGTGGCTCACGTGTCCCCACCCCCCATGGGGGTGAATATCTTTGTAAATGGTTTTAAATGGGTATTTAATTCAGTAACTAAGTTAAAGACCAAACTCCAGCTGATGCAAACAGGAAGCCAGGGAGACTGCAAACTCCTGACCTCAGTCACGTTATTCTCGAGTTGTCAGGTTTTATCGGTTCCACGCCAAAGACAAGTGGGCGCAGTGGCTGCCCTGGGCCCCTCTAAGGGTGGAGCATTCGGTACTAAAGCGCCAGGGCTTCGCTGTGCTGGTCTCGGCAAACACCTGGGCCCCAGCCAGCACCCCCGCCAGCTCCTCCGTGCCTGGCAGCGCAGGAGAGAGGCCGTGCCCATTTCGACTTACGTCTCCATCCCTCATCCTGCCTGTATGGTCCTAACCTTCCACCAACATCGCGGTGCTGGTTGGCTAGCATTCACAGAATAGAAAACACAAGTCAGCACGTAGGAACTCAGCTGCTTTTTGTTGTTCCCTTCAGACAGTGGCAGTACCCGGGCACACTTGTCATTAGTCTGGGTCTCTGTCCCGCGTGGCTCATCACATCGGGGTCTCTGCCCCGCGTGGCTCATTGCGTCAGGGTCTCTTCCCTGTGCGGCTCTTAGCATTGGGGTTTCTTCCCTGCGCGGCTCTTAGCATTGGGGTCTCTCTCCTGCGTGGCTCTTAGCATTGGGGTCTCTTCCCTGCGCAGCTCATCGCATCGGGGTCTCTGCCCTGCGCGGCTCATCGCGTCGGGGTCTCTGCCCTGCGCGGCTCATTGCGTCGGGGTCTCTGCCCCATGAGGCTCAAAGCATCGGGGTCTCTGCCCCGTGCGGCTCATCACGTTGGGGTCTCTGCCCCGTGCGGCTTGTCGTGTCGGGGTCTCTGCCCTGTGCGGCTCTAAAGACCCCAGTACTCTGGAGGAATCACCTAGGAAGCCGAGCTCAGACCCTTCCCACAGTAGCCGCAGTCCCTCCTGCACCTGGGAAACAGCTCACCTTCTCCTCCATTTCTACTAGGAACAGGTGGTCCAGGCTGAGGAGTCACCCAGGAGCCCTGCTGAGAAAGTAGATGCAGGCGGCTTAGCTATTGCCAATCTGAAGTCTTGGCTCGTTCATTTTGGGGTTCTAATTTGAAGCATCAGTGATTTCAATTTCAGGCTAAAAAAAGATTCAGAATCACTTCAGGGGACCATGGCTGCTGTGCTCAAGGCTCCGTGGGCCAGGCAGATGGCAGCGCACTGGATGGATAGACGGAAAGGAGTCGCGGTCAAGGGCATGGCTGTGCAGTGCAAGCCAGGCCTGAGTCTAGGCGCTGCCACTTGACCTTGTAAACGTGGACCTAGTTCTCATTGTTTGGCCTCAATTTCTTAAACTGTAACTAAAATTGTTTGTGAGGCACACAGCACAGTTCCTGGCAGAATGAGCTCTAAGCAATTATAGCAGTTCCACAGATCATTTGTGCAGTTTTATTCATTCATTTCTTCAGCACACACTGGGTGCCACCAGGAGCTGGGCTGGCGTGTGCTGTAGGGAAAGTCGCGGATCAGACGCACTTCTTCAGGGAGCTCCTGGTCAGGAAGGGTAAAGAGCAGAGAATGGTGAAGGCCCCAAGTTAATCAGGAAAAGGGTTTCAAAGACATGGGTTGGTGCCCCACTTCAGTGAGTGGGGTCATTTCCCTCAGCAGAATAGAGGAGGGGCACACTCCACGACAAAGCTTAGGGGTCAGGAACACTCAGGGTGGACTTGCAGAGTAGTCAGATGTTGTGGGGCTGGGGTAACTGGGAGTGGTCCAGGGAGGACCAAGATGTCAGTTTAAGTGGCTGCAACTATGCATGGCCAGTCAGCAGCAGGGAGCAATATAAGGAAGGATGGGTACGGTTGGCCTGCAGGCTGCCCACAGGCTCAAGCTGGCTGGCTGCAGGACCTCTCCAAGGTGCTGAATCTGTGCTGGACGCCTTCTTGGGCGCAGGACCGCCCCAGTGTGTGGACCTCTCCGTGGTGCTGAATCCGTCCGGGGCTCTGGACCTCTCCAGGGTGCTGAATCCGTCCGGGGCTCTGGACCTCTCCAGGGTGCTGAATCCGTCCGGGGCTGTGGACCTCTGCAGGGTGCTGAGCATGAGCTGGAAGGATCATGCCTCCCTCCAGAGAATCATGCTGGTGGGAGACCTCACCACATCTCAGTAACTCCTGTGACCTCCATCCCTGTATCCTGTGTCCTTGATCTTCCTAGTTACAGCAGTTTATTATTCAGTGAACATGCTTGTCTGCCTGATGGAGAAACGTCTTCTGTGAAGAGAGGTGAAGGGACCTATGTGGCTCTATGTCTTCAGTGTCCTGTGTGCTCAGCCCACCTTCACTTCATCACCGGGGTTTGGCTCACATTCTTCTGTGAGAAGCCTCCTCGGCAGCTTCTGTCGCCCTGACTCTGGAAGGCTGTGTGCTGCTTCACCGCTGGCCTGTCTCTTACGTTGGGTGGTTGACTTACTCCTGAATCTCCTCTTGAGAATGCCTGCTCCTTGTGCACCAGAGAGTTTGCTAACCAGGCCCTGCTGTGTGCCCAGCAGCCAGCACAGTGCCTGGTGTGTGACAGAGGCCCCAAAGCCTGCTTTCAGGATGGAAACTCCTGTGAAGTAACCGTTTTATGCCCATTCTGCAGGCTCTGAAACAGAGATTGGCTAACCTAGCAGAGCCCCACCGGAAGAACTGAATGTAGGCTGAATCCAAAGCTTGGGTCGGGCTGATGCCCTGGGTCAGTCCTGAGTCACCAAGATCCAATCTTACAAGCGTATTCCTCAACTGAAGAAGAAAGCTGTAGGCCTTCCCGCAGTCTACATGGGTGAGGTCTGCTGAAGGCACGTAGCTAAGAGAGCCATGTGGAAGTTTCTGGTTCAGGGTTCTCTGATGAGCCTCTTGTTTCCCCTGAAAGGAGCCCTCCTGGGTCCTCCCCACCTGTCCTCCCTCCCTCCCTCCCACTCAACCACCTCCCAGTGTGCCTGGCAGGATCTCGTTAGCATTGATTTGTCTCTGTCTGCGGTGGCCTTTTGTGGGGAGTTTCATGATACAAGCGGTTAGGTTGGCAAATGAACTGAAGGAAGGCCTCATGCTAAATGCCCTGTAGGATCTTTTAATTGATGGAGTTTGTCAGTCCTGAGGATGAGGGTGTGAGCATACTGGCAGTGCGGAGAGCTGCGAGGACAAGGGGCAGGGAGGGCGGTGGAAGGCCGCGGGACTATCTGCTGCTGCAGAGATGGGGAACGGTTTCCTCACTGTGGTGCCATGGGAACGACCACCCACCAGCAAATTCTCTGCTTCCTCTACCCAGGGCCTCTGGTTCCTGCAACCAGTTTCTTGGTTTGCCTCCTCTGTGCTCAGCCCTTTCGGGGGTCAGGTGGTCACAGTGATGAAGAGAGACCATCCCTGCCTGTGAGGGGCAAAGTGTGGTGGAGAAGGGAGGTTCCTAAACCTCCATCAGGACTCAGGTCTGGGGCGCAAAGGAAAAGCCTGGATTATTTGGGTGGGGGACGGGTGGCACACCTGCCTGGCCTGGAAGGAGGCAGATGGGCCCTCTCCCTGGCCTCCCAACATGCCCCAGCTTCCCCCACCCCCCGGTCCACACCATGCACTCTAACTGCTACCCCTCTGCCAGCCCCTCCTGGTGACTCCAGCTCAGCCTCGGAGGCCCCTCTGCTGGGAAGCCTCCAGGGCAGTGCCCCATGACACCCACCCTACACCCATCACCATCCCCAGCTGTTCTGAAAGCTCCATGAGATGAGGAACCACCAGCACTGAACACAGGACATTTATCAAATGATGGGACCACCACAGGTGAGGAACACAGCCCGAGTGAAGGCTCGGAGGCAAGAGGATGTGGAGAGGTGTGGGAAATGCCAAGAAGGATGAGGAGGTTGGGGCTGCCCAGCCCACGAGGTCTTCAGCGCTGAGCCCAGCAAACCCACAGCAGCAGTGACTGCCCACGGAAATGTCAGTGGAGGACGTCCCGCGTGCTGCCATGGGCTGGGGGTTTAACTGTGAGCTGGCTTAGAGCTCGGCTTAGTGTGAGGATTTTGACCAGTTCTTTCTCTGCATGAGAACACGGAGCAGAGAGGCGACTCACAGACACACGGTGGGTGGGTGGCAGAGCCGGGCTGTGCCCCAGGCAGGTGGCAACTTCACAGCCCACATTGTAAGTGTGTCCACCCACAGCCAGGGATGGGGGACCAAGTAAAGGTTTGGCTGGGGCCCCTTGGGGGTTGGAGAGTAGGGATAGCTTCATGAGGTGGGGGCAGGACAGAAGTGACCTCACAGGGCTGGGGTGACCGTGAAGTGAGATTCACCCAAAGCATCTTGCCGGGCATCCGTCATCTTGAAGGTCGTTGCTAGGTCACCTACCACGAGGTCCAGAGTTGGGAGGAAGGGAGGCCCAGGGAAGTGATGCCTCCGTGAACCTGGCGTGGGTTCTGGTATCTGCAGGGTGGCGAGGGCAGCGGGCGCCAGGCACAGGGAGGGCCAGGCAGCTTTGTGTGAGGGCAGTCACCCCTGCTCGGCCTTCATGGCCAGTCGCTCAGTCAGTCAGCACCTGCTGCCGGGATCAGTGCCTTGGCCACAGACAGGAGCCGCTGCCAGGGAGTGAGTGTGAGCCAGACGTGAGGCCCCATGCTCCACACGAGGCCTCAGGCCCATCGCCCGCTGACTCCAGAGTCAGCTCCGGGCTCTTCCTGTCCTGTGGGGAGGAAACCGGGGCCACAGAGGCCTGCTTCGTTCTCAGGGTTCTCACGGTGGGGCTGAGGCCCAGACCTGGAGGGGGTCCCTCCAGGGTGCTCCTGCTCCCGGCCTGAAGGCCCCGCCTGGACGGTAGAGGAGTTCGGGGCTGGAGGGAGGGCCGACTGCAGGGCCGAGTGGCCACGAGGTGAAGAGTGGAGCTGCCCGGAGAGGTGGGGCTGCTGGAGGCGGTGAGCGCAGCGGGTGATTGGGCATCGGCGGGAGTTGGTTACTAAAGAAAGAGGCCCCAGCCGAGTTACTCCAGAGCGTTCTGTGCAGCCAAGAGGACTCGGTTCCGCACACAGAGCGGATTACCTGGTTTGAGTGTCGGAAAATCCTTGCCACGTCTGCCTTCTGCCCCAGCTCCCTCTCTCAGCTCTGGTCTGTCTGTGTCGGCTTCTGAGAGCTGCTCCCCGCAAAGGAGGCGGACGCGCCCCGTCGGCTCCCGGTGCCCCTCCTGGCAGAGGAGCCCACAGAGCGTCAGAGTGTCCGCAGCCTGCCCTGGGTCCCGGGAGCCTCCCTAACGTCGACGACCAGCTATCCACCGGGAGGAATGCTTGGCCAGGTGGGGGCAGGTGTCCTCCCCGGAGGGGAAATGCAGGGCCCACTCCCTGGGCCACAGGACTGAGAACAGGGTAGCTGACTCCTCAAGGGAGGTGAGTTTTAGGGAGGGAAGGAGGAAGGCAGGTTTCCGGGTACCAGGTTCGGGGTGACCCCCTCCCTTGCCAGGCAAGGGGGCTGTGG
>RJWH01009253.1:0-24064 GCA_004363575.1 Solenodon paradoxus | reverse complement strand
AAAAGGACGGGGAGTACTTCTATTTGTCCAGTTGTTTACATTTGGTTCCCTAGTCACCGCACTGTGTCTCACACCCGGGTCCTTGGGCTTTACCTGGTCCACACCCAGCCGTCTCAGCTGTCTGGGCCACAGGCCTCCAGAACCCTGTTTCGTGCAAATGGAAACTCATTAAAATCATGCCCCCTGCTCTCCCCCACCTGGCCCCTGGCCCCCCTCTATTTCTTTTGTCTTTAAAGGGAAGGTGCAGGCAGGAATGAAGGCGGGCAGGCAGGCAGAGAGAGGAGGAAGAAGCGCTTTATTTTTATTCAGTTGTTCACACTGGTTGTCCCCGGCTCTGGGTCTTGAACCCGGGCCCTTGGGATGGACGTGGACAGCTCCAGGTGTGCTGGACCGCTAGGCCACCAGGACGCGCCGGTGCCATCTATTCCATCCATACAGAAACAGGTCCCGTCCCAGAGACCTCTTTCAAGTGGGTGATGCCGCATCTGTCCCCTTGTAACTGGTTCTTCTCTCAGCATGAAGTTCAAAGTTCGTGTCGCCGGGGTCAGAATGTCCTTCCTTCAAGCTGAGTGACCGCGTCTGCAAGACCTGTGTCATTTCTCCACTCTTCTAGCCTGGACACGGTCGCTGTCACCTTGGCTACTGAGGGGCTGCGGGGCAGTGCCTGGAGGTGGACTTGCCTGTCACCCGACCGCCCTGCCTCCTGTCCCAGGAGCCGCCTGTTCCCACAGGGGCCACCCCCTTGTCCGCTCTCAGAAACAGTGCGGGGCACTGGTGCCGCCACTTTCTGTGGGTTGTTTTGTTCTGGGCCCTCGTCATCATCCTGGGTGATGGCAGGACCTCATGTGACCGCATTAGTATTAATCAGAAGGTTCGAGGGGCCAAGGCTTGTGCCAGAGCAGAAAGATGTGGTTGCGGGCAGGCTTCCGTCAGAGACAGGAGACTCATCTGCGGCGACGCGGTCGCCTCCTCCGGCCCCGCTCTCGCCAAACAGTACCAGGCGGCAGCATTTCGGCGGGAGTCAGAGAAGACTCAGCCGCCCCACACCCTCGGGTACAGCATCCTCCACAATGGGTGTCATTTATAAAGGGCCTACTGTGTGTGCGCCCTCAGAATTCCTTTATAGGCAGGTATTGATAGCCCCAGGACAGATGTGGAAACTAAGGCCCCAGAGGGGAAAACAATTTGCTCAAAGATTCCCTGGAGAGCAAGACAGGCCCTGTCTGAGAAAAGACTTTAAAGGGGCCTTTACCTCAGAGTGATGCAGAGATGGGGATACCATGGGGACTCAGGTCTGGCAACCATGGAGGACTTCCTGGAGGAAGAGTCACCTAAGGTGCAGCCTGACGGACGAGGGCTGATTAGGTGATGAGTCGGGAAGGTGAGGTGAGCTTCCATCCTCTCTCCCCAGCCTTTCTCTCTGCCAGCCTTGGGGTACTAGCCCCCTCAGAGACCTACACCTTGCCTATGGCCAGCTCTAGCTGGGAGCCCCAGATGGGCTCACCATTCCAATCAGGCCCTTCCACCGGCTCCACAGGGGCGGAGCCCCCCAGCCAGAGCCCCAAGAATCCACGTGTGTCCAGCGTGACAGTTCAACTGGAAATGAAGGCTCTGTGGGAGGAATTCAACCAGCTGGGCACGGAGATGATTGTTACCAAGGCAGGCAGGTGTGAGCGGTGAGGTGCCTGTGTGTGGTGGAGGGAGCTGGGCTGGAGTAGCATTAGGGTTGCTGAGCACCCCCTCCTGCAGGAGGATGTTCCCCACCTTCCAGGTGAAGATCCTGGGCATGGACACGCTGGCTGACTATGCCTTGCTCATGGACTTTGTGCCCCTGGACGACAAGAGATACAGGTTTGGGGATTGGCAGGAAGGCTAGCGGGCTAGCCTGGGCAGGAGCTCAGCCACAGGGCACTTGGGGTGGGACTGCATCCGGAGCACAGCTCCTCCTCGACCAGACAGGGTGGCCGCATGCATCCCCCTCAGGCTGGAGTCTTGGCTCCAGTTGCTTTAGGGTACAGAGGGGGCACCCTTGCCACTGCACTCTGCTCCCCAGGTATGCCTTCCACAGCTCAGCCTGGCTGGTGGCAGGCAAGGCGGACCCAGTCACACCCGGCCGCGTGCACTTTCACCCCGACTCGCCGGCCAAGGGCGCCCAGTGGATGCGCCAGATCGTGTCCTTCGACAAGCTCAAGCTGACCAACAACCTGCTGGATGACAACGGCCACGTGAGACTGGGTCCCGGAGGGGAGGGGCTCATGCTGGGGCCCAACTGTGATGAGTCCTGGAGCCAGGGCTGACCAGGCTTTCAGTGGCGATGGCCTTGGTGCCAGTGCCCCTGCTTGCATCTGACAGCCAAGCCTGGGGGCAGGCGGGGAGGTGGGCTGGGTGGGAATGTTTGTGCACACTGTCCTCTGTCTGGGCAGCAGCCAGGTCACCGCACTGCTGGCACCTGCTCAAAGAGCCTTGCTCTTGTGGACTCGCCTCCCAGGGCAGCAGGCAGCAAAGAATCCAGAAGACACTGTGTGCGGTGTCGCAGGTGGTGATAAGTGCCAAGGAGAAAAAGGAAGCAGGCCCGGGGGCTGAGACCGACACGACTGTTCTGCTCGGGGGGCTCAGGAAGCTGCTGGGGTGCTGTGTGAAGAGCTCTGCAGGAAGTGGAGGGGAGCCCACGAACAGAGAAGGGAAGCTCAGAGAAGGGAAGCTCGCAGGCAGAGGGACAGCAGTGCAAAGGCCCTGAGGCTGGGTGCAGTGGTTGAGCTGTCAGGAGCCTCCCAAAGCGCTGGAATGGAGCGGGCGGGGACGCTCGAGGTGGACAGAGCCCATCTGCAGGGCCTGTGACGGGGAGGATTCTGGTCTTTGCTGGGGGTGGGGGGTCAGGAAGGTTCTGAGCCGGGCTGACACGACGTGGCTCATGGGACGGTTATGAGAACAGACAGAAGGGCGAGGAGGAAGCCGAGTTACCAGCCAGGGTGGGTGAGGAAGGGAGGGTGAAAGGGGATGGTGGTCCGGTGGGTTGAAGAGGTGGTCAGATTCTGGAGCCCTGCCAGCTGGGCACAGAAGGAAAGCCTCAGGGCGCAGACGTAAAGGGCCCTGACCACACCTGCACTGCCTGCGCCTGCGTAGAGGGACAGTGGGCCCAGGGCTGCCTTTGTGCTGGGGGAGGAGGGCCGCTGCCTCAGGGGCTGCAGCTGCCCCGACCCCGCAACCCTGCCGCACCCCACAGATCATTCTCAACTCTATGCACCGCTACCAGCCCCGCTTCCACGTGGTCTTCGTGGACCCTCGCAAGGACAGCGGCCGCTACGCCCAGGAGAATTTCAAGTCCTTCATCTTCGCAGAGACCCAGTTCACGGCTGTGACGGCGTACCAGAACCACAGGGTGGGCCGGCCGCGGCGCGAGCGCGGAGACAGCCCTGACGCTCCTGGTCCCCACGTGCCTGTCACTCTTCCCCTGGGACTCAGGAGACATCTGCCCAGTCATTCCTGTCTTCTCACCCACTGTCCTGCCTGGTCTGGGTCACAGGGAAGACAAGGTCACCGGACCTGGGGCCCTGGAGCCGCCCACTGGCTCAGGGCTGGCCCGTAATTGCACCATTTCCTCTACAGATCACCCAGCTGAAGATCGCCAGCAACCCTTTTGCCAAGGGCTTTCGGGAGAATGACTCAGTCTCCTGGTACTGTCCGGCCTCTGCCCAGCTGCCCCACCTTAGCCCCAGGCACCTCTTAAAGCCTTTGTTCCTGATCTGTTTCAGGGTCCCACCCACCTACTTGTCCGGGGATCCCCCTGACTCTGATCATGATCCTTGGCCTGGGTTCTTCACCTTGACCTCTCACCCCATTCCTGCTTGCCCCATGTGCAGGGCGGTGTCCCCACGGTTGCCACTACTCAGCATCCCGGCCAGGAGTCGCAGCAGCCTCAGTCCCTGCCTGCTGAAAGGCTCCACAGAGAAAGGTTAGTTGCCAGGTCCTTAGACACAGTGAGACCAGAGCCTGCACAGTGGGTGGGAATATGACCGCTCCCTCAGGTCATGTCCCACAGCCACGGAGCCCCACCCAGTACTGTGTGGACAGAGAGGAGAAGGCAGGGGTTTCTAAGACAACTTGGGGTCTAGGGCAGAGAAAACAGACAAGGTGCTGACAGCAGGAGTGAGGTTATCAGGTGGGCTTCCTGGAGGAGGTGATTCCCAAACTGGATCTTGGAGGATTGATAAAGGATTAGACAGAGGAAGAAAGTGGGGAAGAGATTCCAGGTAGAGAGAAGATCAAGGGCAAAGGTTCATCACTGCATTACCTGAGTGGGAGGAGCAGGGAAGGGGCAGGGTAGGCAGGGATGAAGGCTGAGGATGTGAAGAGGTGTGGGGTCTACTCAGACCATTATCTCCCTCAGGTCTAAACAAAGTTCCAGCCTCCAAAACCAGGACCCCTGCTCGGCTCCATCATCAGCTGTTGGCCCCCCGAGAGGCTCTGATGACCCCAGCTAATTACCGACCCCTCAGCTACCAGGGCCTGTACCCTGGAACCTCAAGCCCCCTTGGCATCCCAAGGGCCCGACCAACACCATACCCCATCGCCAACAGCCAGGCTGTCAGTGACCAGGGGCTCCTGCCCCTCCCAACTGGGCTGGGGCTCCTGTCCCCTGCCACTCTGTGTCTGGGACCTGGCCAGGACCCTCAGTGATGGTGAGTCCTGTGTCCTCCTACTCCCTCCTGGCCTGCTTCTGCAGAGCCCCCTCCCCCTCCAGGGAGAGCAGGGCAGTCTCTAGTCCAGAGGGAGCCTCCTGCCCAGACTCAGCCAGTCTGGGACTGTGCCAGCCTTGGAAACAGCTTCCTACCTCCCAACCTGCTTATTTCTGTCATGGGGGTGACTCCAACCAAACTGCTTTATTTCTCTCTTCCCCCCAATATTAAACCATTTGGCATGAGCAGTCAGAGCACTTCTGTCCTCTGGGCTGGGGTGGGGGCCCTCAACATCCAAGTCCAGCCTGTGGTCATCCCAAAGCTCGCCCAGTGCCACTGGCTTCCCTGGGGGCAGAGTGAGTTGGCAGAGCTGTGGGGGAGGGAGACTGGGTTCCTGCTCCCGAGCTGTGTGCCCAAATGAGGTCCGAAATTGTGGCTCAAGAGTCACCAGGAGCTGCCCAAGATCACGCACAAAGCAGGCGCCGTGTACAAGGCTATGTCACCTGGTCTTTGAGGGGCCAGTGTCCGGTGGAGGGGCGCAGACACAGGCAGTGCCTACAGGGGCCACGGTGAAGGTGAAGGTGAAGGGACGATCCGAAGACCCATGACAAGTGACATTTAAAACACGAGCTAAAGGAGCAGAAACTACGCGGTGGGGGACGGGGCGACGGGAAGCAGGACACAGGTCGGGGACTGGAGGAGCCGGTCCGTTGGACAAGGCTGGGCGCGACGCGCAGTCCTCAGCGGAACCAAGAGGGCCGGGTCCCCAACCTCCGCGCCCCTGACGTCCCCGGCTCCTGGAAGGGCCGGTGGACCCCTAAACACCGGTTCCGCGCATCCCGGAGCACTTCTGGGAGGCCATTTAGACAAAGACGGACACGCGGGGCGAGGCGGTGTGGCGCCGGCGAGGCCTCACAGCCACACACCCCGACTCCCCAGCTTCGCGGTCAGAGGGCTCGGTCCTCAGGCAGTGCGCGCCCGACCTGCCCCAAGCGCTCAGAGACACAGACCACAGACGTCCCATCCCCAGCCCGGCCCTCACCGCCCTTCAGTCGGAAGCCCGGGTCGTGGAGCCACGCCCCTTCCGGGTCTGCCCCACCCCGCCCTCCCTCCTGACCACGCCCCTCCCAGAGCAGGCCCCGCCCCGCAGCTTCAGAGCCTCACCGGAAGGGCGGGGCACTCGGCGGGCTCCTCCCGCCGCCCCGCCCAGCTGCCCGAGAAACTTGGGGTTGGAGCGCTGTTCGCACCCTTCCCTCGCGCGGTGCGCGGCAGGACATGGTGCTGGACTCCTTGTTGGCGGACGAGCTGCGCTGCCGGCGGCTGCTGGCGGGACCCACGGCCCGGCTCCGCGCGCGGCCCGCTGCCGCCGCGGTGCTCGTGCCGCTGTGCTCAGTGCGCGGGGTCCTGGCGCTGCTGTACACCCTGCGGTCCCGCCGCCTGGCCGGGAGGCACAAGGGTGATGTCAGGTACAGCGGCCGGGAACGCCACTCCCCTCCGGGAGGAGACCCAGGCGCTGCGAGCCTGGGACGCCGCCAGTCAAACGGGTCTGAGTAGGGCCGTCCGCCGGCGGGCTGGCTGCGGGGCACGGCCCGCGCCCTCAACCCCCGTACGCCTCTCCGAGACGGCAGGACCCGCCCCCTGCCGACGAGTGCGGGCACTCGGGGCCGCGGGGCGGGGCTGCTCGCGACCCCGCCCATTCCCCGCCCCCGGCGAGAACTGTCAGCAAGCGGGGGTCAATGTCAGCGCCATGGGGGCCACCGTAGGCAGAATTTAGGCTTCCGAACCCCAGGGCCTCTCTCCCTTGCCCCCATTGTTCAGGGCGGTAAACTGGGCTTCAAGAGGTCACGTGTCCTGCCCAAGGCCTCAGTCGAGGGGTAGACTGAAGATGCTGAAGTGTGTCCCTGGCCGTCTGACACAGTCACTGCCCCCCGCCCCATTGCCCAGCAACCCGAGAACCAGCCTCCCGGTGCCTATTCAGTTTCCCAGGTGGCAAGTGTGACCCCACTGACCAGGACGTGGTGCACACGGCACTGAGGGAGACCCGCGAGGAGCTGGGCCTGTCTGTGCCTGAGGAGCATGTGTGGGGCATCTTGCAACCCGTATACGATCAGGTGAGCCCAACAGACCCCGCAGCCACCACCAGCCCTACCCAGTCACCTGTCCTGTTGGCCCTTTGCGAGGAGCCAGGACCCGGAACCCCAGGACGGGAGCGTGGTCATGGGCTGTGGCTGGTGGAGAGTGTGCTGGCCTCCTTCCTGACAGTCATCTTCCAGCCCCACAACCTTTGGGAGAGGGGCCAGGGGTCTTTTTGTGCTCCTCTCCCAGGGGGTACTCTGGGGAGGAGGGGCCCCTGGGTCAGGCAGCTCTGCTCGGCTTGCTGGACGAGGGTTGGGCAGGGCCTGCAGGACAAGTGGAGATTGGGCAGCAGAGTGAGGAAAGTTGAAGAAACGGTCTGCAAAGTTCTAGAGGCCTGAATGGACCTAGCGCATTGAGGACCCAAGTCAAATGGCTGGAGTGAGTCGGGCAGGCCAGTGGAGCCAGCCAGGGCTGCTGGAGGCCCCTGGATGGCACGGAGCATCTTCCTCTCAGGCTCCCGCTTCTCCCAGGCCAGGCCTCTCCTGAATACCTACTCTCCTCCCACCCCAGCGGAAGGCCACTGTGGTGCCGGTGCTGGCTGGTGTGGGCCCACTGGACCCCCAGAGGCTCAGGCCCAACCCCGATGAGGTGAGTGGAGGGATGTTTGGAAGAGGGTTGCCAAAGAGGGGGAGACTGCAGCACCCCAACCTCTGTCCACTCTCGCTGCCTCCTGCCCACAGGTGGACGAGGTGTTTGCACTGCCCCTGGCCCACCTGCTGCAGGCACAGAATCAGGGTTACACCCACTTCTGCCAGGGTGGCCATTTCCGTTACACACTGCCCGTCTTCCTACATGGGCCACACCGTGTCTGGGGCCTCACAGCCATCATCACCGAGTTCACCCTACAGCTGCTGGCACCTGCCACCTACCAGCCCTGCCTGGTCATCCCCGATCGGTCCCAGGGCTGATGGCCTGGTCCTAAGCAGCTCCTGCCTTCACCCAGCCAGGGAAGCTCCACTCTGAGACTGAATAAAGAGCTCTTACCATGTCTGTGGCAACTGTGTCTTCTGCACTGGGGCCCTGAACTTGGGCAGACCCCACTGGACAGCTGGTCTCCCCAGGGCCCTGTCAGGTCACGGTGACCCATAGCAGCAGTGCTTCCTGTGTGCTCAGTGTGTGCCTGTGCTCTCATTCACCCTCCTCTGCATGCAGGGTGGGACTGATGCCCCCCTGGTAGGGGCTCAGGAAGACAGTTAGATCCGAGGTCACCCGAGCTGGGATTTAAGCTAAGCCCTCTCTGACTTCAGAGGTCAGACTTAGTTGCAGCACAAATTCGTGTCCCCTCTGTGCCCGACTGAGCCTTGCTATGCTCTAATAATCCAGAGGAGGCCTGGGTGTCACTGAAACTCCCGCTGCACACCAGGGGCTATGCAGCTGCCCCTGGGGACGGGGGTGCTTTCCGGCGGATGACTTAGAGCAGGTCACACAGGTAATTGTGTGATTGCTCTTAATTAATCACAGATAACAGTGGAAGTATACATCGATTTTATTGAACAGAGTTCTGTGAGATTGAGGGGTGGGAAGTCTGATCTGGAGAAGTGATAGAAAACCACGCACTATCCAATTTTGCCAAAAGAGAAATTACAAACTCCAGAGATGGGTGGCGTCGGGCATGGCTGGGTCCAGAGGCTATCCTCTTGATCTTCTCTCCACTGGACTGGCCGCACTAGGGAGCGTGACTGTGCACAGCAATGAGGCGAGGAGAGGCCAGTGTCTCGAGGAAGGCACGGAACAGCACAGCAGCAGCGGCTCAGCAGCAGAAAACAGCCGCTCGTTCTGGCCAGCCTAACCAAGAGCTGCACTGTATCAGCCTGCCTTGGGTCACATGCCCTTCCCCAAGCCTGCCACACGGCCTGCTGGAATAGCTGTTCCCGGCAGGGGCTGGGGCACTGGCTGGGGAGGAGGGTGAACCCTCCCAGTGAGGAGTAGGAAAGGTGTGGCCCCCGTGGGACCTGGAGAAGAGAGGAAAGGGAAGGTTGAGCACACAGAACCAGCCGAGCTCCCCTGCAGGGACTGATCCAGGAGCCAAGGGGTGAGTGGAATGGGTCAGGCCGAGGGGCAGGGGAGGGTGGTGGGAAGAGGAGCAACAAAAGCACAAAACTTGGGGAGCAGGGGAAACAAGCACCGGGGAGATGGAGCCCTGCTCACAGGGCCCAGTGAGGTGCCAAGGGGACAGGTCTTCATGATAGGTTGGGATTTTCTTCCAAGCCAGGACAGGGAGAGAGGGGTCGGGGTCTGGTTCGTGTCTGAAAGCTTGAACTGGCTCCTGCAGAGGGACCAGACTGCAGCCGCCCCCTCCCAATGCCTCAAGCCCCCTGTCTCACTTTCCACGCTCCCCTCCACACTTCCCAACGTGCCTCCCCTCCCACAGCTTCCCTGCCTTCACACACTCCCTGCCATTGCCCCTCACCCCTGTCACCTCTGGCCATCCAGCCTCCCCATCTGGGAACCAGGCCACATGATGGTGGTAAAAATAACTGACAGAGTGTGAAGCGGGAGGAGGGCAGCTGGGCCCCCAGTACTAAGGCCAGCCCTTGGGTTGAGGTGGGAGGGGTTCTGAGCGCCGCCCCACATGGGTTCCAGGAGGCCCCATTGGTTACACTCTGGCTCTCACGGGTCACCTGTCAGTCTCCGCTGTCCCAGGCACACAGCAGTGGCAGCAGCAACCCAAGCTGGTGGAGGTGCTCTCAGGGTGGTAAGTACCCAGCAGCCTGATTGGGTCCCCTCCACGCTGGAATCCCCGACCTGTCCCTCACACTTGGCCCCACCCTGTGTTTGGCCCTCAGGTCCAGCTGCTGCCCAGGACCCTCTCAGAGATGTCTCTTCACCTTTTCTTCTTGTCCAGGTACATTCCCCTCACCCACAGCCCTCGGGGGCTTCTCTGAGCCCACCCCCATGTCTAGGTCCCATGGCGGGCATGCTGGCAGGGAGCTGGCGGCGGCCCCCACGGGTGAGCATGCAGGAGCACATGGCCATCGACGTGAGTCCGGGCCCCATCCGGCCCATCCACCTCATCTCCGACTACTTCCCCCACTTCTACCCCTTTGCTGAGCCTGCTCTGCGAGCCCCAGCCCCATGCCCTGCAGTGGCCCCCTCCATCCGCTCTGCACCCCAGCTGCAGCCCGACCCAGAGCCAGAGGGGGACTCAGACGACAGCAGTGAGTGGGGGCCAGGGAAGAGGGGAACACCCCGGAGCCAGCCCTGCCAGGCTGGGGGCTGGGATCCTGGGCATTGCACTGGGAGGGGGCGGGGCAGAGGCATTGTGCGGGGGGCCAGGGTAGGAGCTGACCCTGACCGCTTGCCCATAGCTGCCCTGGGCACCCTCGAGTTCACCCTTATTTTCGATGCGGACAACAGTGCCCTGCACTGCACGGCTCATCGTGCCAAGGTGAGAAAAGGGCGGGGGTCCCTGGCCGCAGACCCAGCCTGCAGACCCACCCACAATCAGTCTGTTCGCAGGGCCTCAAGCCACTGTCCTCAGGTTCTGTCGACACCTATGTCAAAGCCAATCTGTTGCCAGGGGCCAGCAAGGTGAGCAGGTCTCAGGCCCACGTCACAGCCTGGATGTTGGGGAGAAGCCTCCCCATGGCCGAGATGGGCATGAGACCCTGACCCACCCTGCCCGCCCCCAGGCCAGCCAGCTGCGGACACGCACAGTGCGTGGCACGAGGGCCCCTGTCTGGGAGGAGACACTCACCTATCATGGCTTCACCTGCCAGGATGCCTCGCGCAAGACCCTGCGGTGAGGACAGGGCCTGGGACATGGTGGGGTGGGCAGAGGGTGGGCTGGTCTGGCGGGTCTGACCTGGCAGGCCGCCAGGCTGTGTGTGTGTGAGGACCCGCGGCTGCGGCGGCGGCGGCGGGCCCCACCCCTGGGGGAGCTGCGGGTGCCCCTGCGGAAGCTGGTGCCCAACCGAGCCAGGAGCTTCGACGTGTGTCTGGAGAAGCGGAGGCTGGTGAGTGGGGCGGGCGCACTGGGGGATGCGGGGGCTCAGGAGCCTGGTGATGGGGGAGCGGGAGGGCAGGGTGGCGCCTGGGCACATCTAGCCAAGGTGACCACACTCTCTGCTTCCAGAACAAGAGGCCCAAGAGCCTGGACACAGCGCGTGGCATGTCCTTGTATGAGGTGGGTAGGACAGTGGGCCCAAGCAGAGAAGTTGGGTGGAGGCCTGGATGGCCCACACTGCAGGCAGGGACCCACCCAGGCAGGCCCAGAGAGGCTGAGGCCATCTCCCTGTGAGCCCTCAGGGAGCAGCCAGGCTCCAGGGGCGGGGTGAGAATGAGAGCCGTGTGGCACTGGGACAAGCTAAGCCCTCAGGGGACAGAGATGCCAGCTGGCTTGAGGCAGAGACCAGAGTGGTGGGATGTCTGCGGTGCAAGCCGGGAGGGCAGGTCAAAGGAAGAGTGGACAGGTGGTGCTCCCTGGCTGCTAGGTTGGCCCGAGGGCAATGTAGGTGGCCTCCTGGGACTGGCAGCCCCAAACGGGCCCTGGTCAGGAAGCAGTGACAGTGACTGCAACCCTGTCCCCACCAGCCCAGCGGCCACCTGCAGGCTGAGGGCTGAGGGCGCGCCCTGCACCAGCTCCCCAGGACCGAGCTGCCCGCCCCCTAGTGGAGCTGCAAAGTGCTGCAGCCAAGGCCGCGGAGGGCAGGCCTCTCCTGACACGCACTTGGGCACAGACGCCACACACAGCACAGCAGCCTGGGGCAGGAGGTCTCCCCTGCCTGCAGCGGGGAGCGGGCCGGGCTTTCTGAATGGAATCCTAGTGAAGTGGGAGAAACACGTTCTTCCCGGCACCTTCCTGGACTCCTGGTACCAGGGACCAGGCGGGGGAGGACATCAGCACCTGGTCCCGGGGTGCGAAGACGGGTTTGTGGCCGAAGGGCTGCTCGCTGAGTAGAGAACTGCCTTTCAGGGCGGTTTCCGCAGCAGCAAGGGTCTTGCCCAGCAGGAGGGTGGTGACGGCACTGGCGGGACGGGACACTTAGGAAGCTCCTGGCACGTCTGTGGCCCAGACACACCAGGTCCCCTCATCAGAGAAGCACCGAACCGATGGTGCGGGGCCTGAAACAGCCCTCCGGTCTCAGGCCCTGGAGGGTCGCGCAGCCTGGAAACGCCCTGCCCTTCCCGGGACCAGGCGGGGCGTTTTCAGAGGGAGCCGTGGTGCCGCTGCCTGGCGAGCAGGGGGGGCACGGGCCGCCCCCAACCCCAGCCTTGCCCCGCAGGAAGAGGCGGAGGCCGAGGCGGCCGGGGAGGAGCGTGGGCGCATCCTGCTGTCCCTGTGCTACAGCTCCCAGCGGCGGGGCCTGCTGGTGGGCGTGCTGCGGTGCGCCCACCTCGCCCCCATGGACACCAATGGCTACTCCGACCCCTTCGTCCGCCTGTGAGTGAACCGGGCGGAAGGTGGGCAGTGGGGGTTCCCCAGAGCCCCCTAGGGCACAGCTTTCCAGGGCACATTTAACCCAAGCCCTCGCCCCCAGTTTCCTGCATCCAAACGTGGGTAAAAAATCAAAATACAAGACGGGTGTTCGGAGGAAGACCCTCAACCCCGAGTTCAATGAGGTAGGCTGGGCGGGCAGGGCGGTTTGGTCTCCTGCCCAGCCGGGGGCTACCCTGCCTGCAGCCGCTTCTCAAGCTGCTGAGGACCTGAGGCCGCCTCCTTCCTGCAGGAATTCTTCTACGCGGGCCAGAGGGAGGAGCTGGCCCGGAAGACACTGCTGGTGTCTGTGTGGGACTACGACCTGGGCACAGCCGATGACTTCATTGGTGAGTGGGAAATTGGGGAGCTGGGGTGGGGCCCAACAGGCTCACACGACTCCCGACCCTCATCTCCCAACCCAGGTGGGGTGCAGCTGAGCAGCCAGGCCAGTGGGGAGCGGCAGCGGCACTGGCGTGAGTGCCTGGGCCACAGCGACTGCCGGCTGGAGCTGTGGCACCCGCTGGACGGCGTGCCCCTCCAGTTCAGCGACTAGCGGGCACCCGGCCTGGGCCTGCACACCTCCGGCCTACAACTGCCCGCGGCTGTCTCCACGGGGCGGGGAGCTCTGGGCTGCCTCACCCCTGTACTCAGCCCGTCAAAGGGGCTGTCCCCTCCCTGAGCCCTTTCAGTCACCCCACTGTCAAATCATGAATAAACAACTCCAACCGAGACCTGATGGAGAAGCCTGTTCTTTTTCTGGCTGTGCGCCCACACCTTCCCTGCCCATGACCTCACGGGGAGACCAGCCCCATTCTTGCTCTCACCTCCACAGCCAGCTGAGCCAGGGCCCTCCCAACGCTCCCTGCCCCGAGGGACGGTGCTCAGGGGAGTGATGGGGAGCAGCCCGGCCTCCCATCGGAACACAGGCCCTGGGAGTGAAGGGCGGCGGGCGCAGGTGAAAAGCAAGAACAGAAACTGCAGCAGGAGCGCCGGCGGCACTTGCTTTATTATCCGCTGGGGCAGCGGCTCAGGAGGCGGCCCGCCTGGCCTGGTGCTGCTGGGCAAACAGCTGCATCCGCTGCTCCAGCTCCGGTCGGAAGTGCCGGATCAGGCCCTGGGAAAGGCGGCACTGCGTGAAGCAGGGTCTGAAACCCCCAAGCGCAGGCCCCCAGCACCACCCGCTGGTGCCACGCACGTGGCTGAGTACCTGCACGGGCCAGGCAGCGCCATCCCCCAGGGCACAAATGGTGTGGCCCTCGATCTGCTTGCTGATCTCCCACAGGGAGTCGATCTCAGCCGGCCGGGCGTCCCCCTTCACAAAGCGGGCCATCACCTTGTTCATCCAGTCCACCCCTGAAACCATGCGAGAGGGGCCTGGCGGCCTCTCCACTGGGATCTGGGGGTGCCAGCCACGGGGAGGGTGGGGCTGAGGGAGCCAGGCAAGCTGGGAGGTAGCAGCTGTACAGTCAGGGCCCACAGCCCACCTAACTGTCTCTGGCGTCCAATCCAGGCCCAAGGTAAGCCCTCGAGAAGGCCCCCGCCCCGCCCAGGGCTCACCCTCACGACACGGGGTGCACTGGCCACAGCTTTCATGTTTGTAGAACTCAATGAGGCGGGCGATGGCTTTCACAATGTCCGTCTAGGGGGGCGAGGGACAGTGAACAGGCGCCGCAGGTCTGAGCCCCAGGCTCCGGCAGCAGCCCTCCTGATGCCGGGACTGGCTGCCTCTCCCACCTCCCATGCACCTCAGACGACAGGACCTGGGGGCCAGGAGCTGAGCAGAGCTCCCGGGAAAGCTGAGGGGGGCACAGGGTGGCGCCTGGGTGTAGCGTGGGCAGCCCTTACCGAGCGGTCCATGACGATCACAGCGGCCGTGCCCAGGCCCGTCTGTGCCTGCACCAGCGAGTCAAAGTCCATCAGCACCGTCTCACACACAGACTTGGGGATCAGTGGGGTAGAAGAGCCGCCGGGGATCACAGCAAGGAGATTGTCCCAGCCACCCGTGACACCCCCTGGAGCCCCAGTCAGTCCCCAAAAGGATGGAAGGTCAGGGTCAGCAATGGGGCCGGCACAACTGCCCGGTCCTGAGCCCAGGACTCTGCCCACTCCCCCAGCCCTCCCCACGCCGGGCTCCGGAGGCCCTCCCACCCCAGCTTCCCTTCACGGACGCGGTCCCAGCCCTGGCAGGCCTGGGCCTCACCGGCATGCTTTTCAATCAGCTCCTTCAGCGGCACTGACATTTCCTCCTCCACAGTGCAAGGGTGGTTGACGTGGCCAGAGATGTTGAAGAGTTTGGTGCCCGAATTGCGCTCACGGCCAAAGCTGGCAAACCAGGCACCCCCGCGGCGACAGATGGTGGGGGACACAGCCACTGTCTCCACATTGGCCACAGTTGTGGGGCAGCCAAACACACCTATGGGGAAAGAGGACAGACTGGTGGCTGCCGGGGGTGGGGACAGGTGGAACAGGCTTCCCAGCAGGGAGCTCTGTCCCAGAGACCTGCGTCCAGTGCAGAGCCATCCTCTCACCCACCATTGTTGCCTCCCTGCTAAGTCCTGAACTCCAGTAGGAGCTGCATCACCCGTTCGCTCCCTGCCCTTCGCCCCCAGAGGCTCGAAGGGGACTTGGGAGTCTACTGCGGGTGCTGGGACAGGCCGAGGACCGCGCATGGTACTGGTGGGTGGCCTAGGCTGTGACTACTCTGTGTCTGGCCCCTTGTCCAGAAGGAACTTGAACTCTGCGAAGCCAGACGGGGTCCACAGGCACCCGATCGGGCAGGCGGGGGCTCACCCACATCCGCGGGAAAGGGCGGCTTCAGGCGGGGCTTGCCCTGCTTGCCCTCGATGGACTCGATGAGCGCCGTCTCCTCCCCACAGATGTAGGCCCCGGCCCCGCGCGCCACAAACACGTCAAAGTCATAGCCAGAGCCGCAGGCATTCTTGCCAATCAGACCAGCCTCGTAGGCCTCTCGGATGGCCACCTGTGGGCAGGGAGGTGAGG
The DNA here is from genome assembly GCA_004363575.1 of Solenodon paradoxus. Classification (NCBI taxonomy): domain Eukaryota; kingdom Metazoa; phylum Chordata; class Mammalia; order Eulipotyphla; family Solenodontidae; genus Solenodon; species Solenodon paradoxus. The sequence continues at coordinate 8,833 of RJWH01009253.1, read as the reverse complement.
GCATGTCCCCGAGAGCCCAGGGACGCTGTGGGTGGGGGGAAGGGGTGCAAATCTAGCGAGCCCCTCCCCAAACCCAGGTGGAAAGTCCTGTTGGACGTGAACGGTCTTGGAGCAAAGAGATTTTTACAACATGCAGGCGACTTTTATAACAACGTCTAACAAACTCTCCGACGACATGTATTTTTTTTTAAAGAAAGACTTAAAAAGTGAAAATTCTGGCATGTCGTTTCCCTAGGTGGATCTGTGGGAGACTTTCCTTTGTTGTTTGGCTGCCTATTTTTATGATAAGCAAGTACTGTTTCTGCAGCGGAGGAAAGACACTAAAGATCTACTTTAAAGTATATTTAAAGCATTGCACACAAGGCTACGTGCCAGCACTGCTCCAGGTGCTATTCCCAAATCCCTCACGACGGTCAAGAGAGAACTGAGTGAGACTGGTTCCATTGCTACAGGCGTCACCGGCTTGAGAATTATCGAAACGACCCGTTCCCTCTCATGCAAGGAAAGTGTCCGAGTGTGGGCTTCCTAGCCGACCCCTCCCCGAAGTCATGCAGCCCTGGAAGGCCTCTGGAACATGCAGGAGAGCAGTAAAGGAGGCGCTGGGGGTCAGTCCTGTTCACAAGGCCTGCAGGAGAGGTCACCACTCTCCCTGTTCGATCCCAGACAGATCAGGTACTAAAATCCAAGAGCAATGACGTGGGGTAAGCCGGCGTGAGCGGGGGCAGCAGGTGCCCCCGCCCGTTCTGCCCCCGGCCCACCTGCAGGTTGGAGGCCTCGTTGTAGAACTCCCCGCGGATGTAGATGTAGGCGGCACGGGCACCCATGGCCCGGCCCCCAACGAGGCAGCCTTCCACCAGCTTGTGGGGGTCATGGCGCATGATCTCCCGGTCCTTGCAGGTGCCCGGCTCCCCCTCATCTGCATTCACCACCAGATACTTGGGCCTGCGGGAGTCAGCAGATTAGTCAGGCCATAGGGCCAGCAAGGCTGAGATTCAGCCACATGCCCTCCCACACCCTGACTCCACCCAAGGAAGCGTCAAGGAGATCTCCTCTGCCGGTCAATCCGCTCTGCTTATCACTCATGACAGGGACCTCACTGCTTATTACTCCTCTGAGTGGCTGTGACCACAGGAAAGATCTTTGTCCTGCTTGGTCCGAAAGTCTCTCCCGTGCTCTCCCAAGAGCCCAAATTCTGCTCTTGGTCACAGAGGGCCTTCCTGACCCTCCACCACATCGCAGGGGCCAAAAGGAGATAAACTGCCTAATATTCACCACTTGCTTTCTATGTGCCAACCAACGTGCAGGCCCACGGCAGTAAGAGCATGAGTCCTGGTGTATTTTATCACGGCAACTTTGCTTTACATTGCAGTAAACCATACATGCAGGCTCCCCACGTGTGCAGTGTCCCCATCCTCAGCTGCAGGAACACAAACCCTGCTAGCCCCGCACAATGTAATGTCTACTCACAAAAAAGAACGCCGAGGTTAAAAAGGCCCGGAGTTTGCCCCAGAGCTCTGTGGTTAGAAGGCAGAGCTAAGAATTGCTCAATTCGATCAAAATCTGGCGTTGATGCCACACCTCGTGTCCCAAGGAAGACTGAAGTGAACTGAATCCCCTCCACGTTAGCCCCGCTGACGCTTTCCCACTTCACTCATTCACAGTTCCTGAAGAAAGAGCCCAAAGACCCCAGGAAGCCCCAGTCACGCCCCCAGGTCTCTCCTGTACCCACCTGCCTCCCTAACTCACCTGCCATCTGAGGGCTTATTCATGAAGCTCCACTTGAGGCCAGTAGGAAAGCCAGCACCTCCCCGGCCCCGAAGGCCCGATGTCTTAACCTCCCCCAGGATCCAGTCGGGCCCCTTGAGCAGGATCTCTTTCGTCTTGTACCAGTCACCGCGACTTAGGGCACCTTTCAGCCTGGACAGAGTGGGGAGGACCATGAATGGGAGGTCTTGCGCCGCGACCCAGTGGGCGAGGATCACTGTCTCACCTCCAGTCATGGCGGCCGTATAGGTTGGTGAAGATTCGGTCCTCATCCTTCAGCGAGCCAAATGAGATTTTCTTGGGTGCTGCCTGGGGACACAGAGAGTCAGGAGGTCCAACAGAGCTCTGGGGCCGTGAGGGGCCAGGCCAGAAACTACACTCTTGGGTCCCCAATTAGAAGGGGCTGTACTAGAGAGACCGAAGAACTCAGTAGCATCAGACCCGCCACCACCATGTAGGAGGCACTTTCTGTTGAGCAGGCACTGGGCTAGATAGCTTATATCCAAAATCCCGTTTCCTCTTCACAACAACCTTGAGACAGGATTTCCCCATTTGCAGAGGAGGAAGCAGGCTAGGAGCAAAATGAATTCATGGAAAAGCACACAGCCAAAAGCAGCAGATGGAATCTGAGTTCATGTCTTTCGGTGGCCAAAGCCTACACCTAAGCCACAGTCTGTAGCCCAGTGTGATGCCGTGTCCATGATTTGTCTGGCTGTCCTGCTGGGCTAAAGCGTGGCAAGGCTACAGCCTTGTAGTGCTAACTCTGCTGGAGACAAACAGCGTTTACCATCATTTACCAATGATAAAGAAATGTCGCACTGGGCCTGGGACACGAGGGGATGGAGGGAGGCCCAACTGAGGTAGAAGCGATGAGGAGAGGTACAGTCTAAAATTCCACATGACCCAGTGGCAAGCACCCCAGCTCAGGACTAGGGACAGAGTTTCAAGGCTCCCAACCACTTAAAAGTTACTGCAGCGAGTACTGGACAGCAAACACCTCCCAGGGCTGTTTCCTGCATCTGTGAAGTGCGGCGTGTTCCCTTCGCGCCTTACAAGGTTATGGCAAGAAACGAGTGAAACAAGGACACTTGGTGACCTGCAGTTTCCCGCCAGGCCCGGGGCTGGTTTAATAAGATTGCCCAGGAGCCGGAGCCTGGGACGGAGTCACCCCTCCTTGGGTGGGGTTGCCGGGAGAGGCAACCTCGAGACGGGCTGAGGAGAGGAGGAGGGTCCCCACGGGACGCCGCGCACAGACACCGGCGGCGAGACCCACGCGAGAACCCCAGTGACCCGAGCCAGGCCGGGCTCACCGTGTCGCCGCTGAAACGCACAGGCACCCGCGCGGGGAGCGACCCGCCGAGCAGCCGCCGTGCCGCCAGCATCGCGGGAGCCTGCCGGTCACCTCCCGCTGTCACCTTCACGGCCCCGAGGCTGCGGAACCGGCGCGACCGAGACACTGGGCGGCGCACAGGAAGAGCGTCACGAGCCCCGACGCCAGCGGCGCCCCGGAGCCTCCCCAGCCCCGCCCCTGGCCACGCCCCTCGGCTTGGGTGCGGAACCGGAAGCGGCCTGTGGCGCTGAGCTTGCTGGGAGATGTAGTCCTGCGGGCGTCGGCCCGCCCTCTTCCTTCTCGGCCCCTCCACTTCAGATCCCTCTCTGGACTCTCAGGCTTTCACACTCCAAGTAAACCACTCATGTCACCGTCCGGTGGGCTCTGGTGTTTCTGCAGTTCCTGTGTGTGCACCTGCTGTATGCACATGTGTATGGGAGGAGGAAGGGAAAGCAGACTCTGTTACAGCCGGACCCTCAAACCTGCCATGTAATTAATTGTTCTGTCCCAGACCAAGTCCACCGTCACCCCCTGGCATTCGTGTGAGCATTTGCCGCAGAGAGCAGGGCAGCTCGGGCAAGCAGGAGGCTGTTCACAGGACTCTTCCCAGAGGAGGTGCCTCTAGCTTAGCAGCCTAGGGTTGGGGTGGGGCCGGGATGGGTTCAGTCAGTACTCAGCACCCAGCCGTTCTTTCCCAGCTCTCCACGGGGTGACCCAGCACTTGGCACTCCTGCTCCAAATCCTGCAGTGGCCCCTGCTGCCCGAGCAATCCAGCCCGACCGACATTTAAGGACCCCACCCCTCCCGCACCCACCGCTGGGGTCTTCCCGCCCTCCTTCCGGAGCCCCACCCGCTTCCCTGCTAGTAACCAAGATTCTATTGTCAGAATCTAAGGGTTGGTTTTTTTCCCCCCTCATCGTTTGCTTTGTTTCTCTATATTCCACATATGAGTGAGAACATCCAGTATTTGTTTTCCTTCTGCCTTGTTTCATTCAGGATGATCATCTCTAGTTTCCTCCCTGTTGTTGCAAATGACAGGATTCCTCTTTTTAGGTGTGTCATGTTCCATTCTCATACCACGTCATCTTTATCCATTGGCATTTAGGCAGTTTCCAGTCCTTGGCTAGTGTAAATAACGCTGAAATAAACATGGAAGTGCATGTTTCTCTTTCAATTAGTGGTGCCCATAAGTGGATGACAGATCGTGAGGGATCCCATTTTCAGTTTTTTGAGGACTCTCCATACTGCTGTCCATGAAGGTTGCACCAGTTTACACCCCTGCCGACAGCGTAAGTGTTCTCTTCTCTCTGCGTCCTCACCAACATTTGTTGTTTCCAGTCTTGAATAATAGCTATTCTCACGGGTGTGAGGTGATATCTCATTGTTATGATTGGCGTGTCCCTACTAACAAATGAGGAAGAGCATCATTTTTTGTGCCCGTTGGCCATCTGTGTGTCTTCTTTGGAGGAATGTCTATTCAGAGCTTCTGCCCATTTTTTGGTTGTGTTGTTTGTTTTTCTGGTATTGTATGAGTTCTATATATATTTTGGACACTGACCCCTTCTCAGATGTATGATGTGCAGGTACCTTCTCCCAGTCAGGCTGTCTTTTTGTTTTGGTGAGAGTTTCTTGAGCTGTGCAGTCCAGCTGCAGAGTGTTTGGTGACTGTTCCCCTTTCTTGATGCTTCCTTGACCTGAAGAAATCCTCTGTCCTTTGCTTTCTCAGAAGACCTTGGAAGTCTGATTGACTCTTGCCTGTTTTCGTTTTCTGGACTCTCTGGCTCAGAGACGTTGCCCTCATCCTGTGATAAACACACCCTTTTTGGTCTTCTCCCCCCAGCTCATGAGAAGAAAGCATCTCTGGAATAAAGTATCTGAGAACTGGGGGACAATTACAAAAGATGTATGTTACATACCAGTCGTGGAAACGCCAAGAAGAAGGAGGAAGAGAAAGGAAAGAAGACACATTTGAAATATAAATGAGTGAGAAGTTTCCAAAATAATGACAAATAGCAAACCACAGATCCATGAAACTTAAACTACACCAAGGAAGATAAATACCTAAAACTCTATATGTAAGCATGTTGTGGACCTAGGGAAGGGAGAATCTTGAAAGATATGAGAGGGAAAACAAAATCCTTGTCTGTGAGAAGCAAGGACATCATGAGACTTCTTTTCAGAAACTGTGCAAGAAGAGGAGAGTGAAATATGTGAAGTATTGAAAAAAAATAAAACTAGAAATCTGGATCTAGTGAAATTATCCTTCAAAGGTGAAAGGCAAAGAAAAACTATCATTAAAATAAAAGCACTACATTTTTTGAATGTTTTATGATGGAGGAAAAGATGACACTTTTATGGAACCTCTATTTAGAAGTTCTCATAATCATAATTTAAGCTTTAGAGAAGATGAGAATGGTGTAATCCAAAGTTTAGATATCTTTCTAAAGCAATTTTGGAATCTAAGTGAAAGATACATGCCCAACTGCTCTCAGCCCAGCCCTCATCCATAAGGCCTCACGGTGTGATGAACTCGGTCAAGTCGTTCTTGACTTCTGAACTCTTTTGAAAGAGAAGCTATCACCTCTGAGCTTCGAATTCCCGTTCTGCAAGGCGTGGTCATCACACCAAAGTCATGGCAATACTGCGAGGGTAAGTGAAAGAAGATCATCATAACTGCTAATATTAAGAACTTAACACCTGTACCATCAATGAAACCTACCTTCGATACGGGAACTGTTTCCTCTACCATCTTCAGAGAAGGGAACAGAAGCACAACTCAAGGTCTCACAGGTAGCAGGTGAAGGAGGCACTGATCATGGCTGGACAGCACGGCTTTAGGACGGGTATATCCAGATGTTGTGCCCTATTTCCAACCTGGACGGTGCATGCAGAAGTATCTAATACAACACCTGACACCTAGTAAGGATTCAACTCATTATCATTGGATCTGAACAATTCAAACACAAACTTGGCATTTCTGTACAGTACAGAGACGTGTGTACTCAACGCCAAAAATACCTGTACTGTTAACACGGTCAACAGAAAATCTCAGAAAGTCTATGCCCTTAACATCAGGGGGGCTGCTTTCCACACCTGTATTCTTTGGCCACTACTACAACCATTAATTAAAGATCTGATTCCTACATGCACTTCTGGATATGCCTTTGGCTCTTTACTGAATTGAATCCTCTTCCATATAATATTTATCATCCTGATATCTTCATCCCCTGTGTAGAGGACATCACACCAGGTCAATCTTAAAAAAAATAAAGAAGATAAGGCATGTCCAATGGGAATCCCACAATTTAGTGGTCTGGATACGAGCCTCTGCATGGAGGTGAATATGGTAGGATGTGCCTTCCTAATCACCTGCTCTGAGGTGCCCTGGACATCGTGGCCTCTCGTAGAAAGAAGCTCTTTGACTATAATAGCCTTAGTTTAGTTCCTCTCCCTGAAGACTCTTTCCTCATGTGGCTTCCTGCAAAGCTAGCAAAAGGCATTCGCTGAGTGGAGGGAGATTTGCAGTAAGGCCAACAGAGGGGCTTCTATTTACTTGTCTAATCATTCTCATTTCCGCTCTGCAGAGCAGTTCATGTACCATGGCATCAAACAGAGGCTACGGTCAGGCCTAGAATGGGTCCCGTGGAGCTTGCTCACCGCCACTTTGTCCCTCCATAAAGCTCTTCTGTTGCACCAGTGTCGCCATGACGGCTATTTGGGATGCAGGCTCCAGGAGGAGCTTACACACCCCTGATAACCCCCAGGAGCTGGGAACATGAGACTTGTCTCCCCGCTTGCCTATAGGTTCTGTGTTTAGGCACCCCAGGCCCTATCTTGTAAATCAGAAAAAGGAAAAATCCGCTTATTATCTCAGGAGCAGTTTGAGCTGTCTGTCTGCTGTTAACCTTCTTCCCACAGCTCCTTTCAAAGACAGTCTCTTCCCAATATACCCAACCTGGGCACAGAGGACACAGGCAGGACACATGTTGGGGTCCAGAGCTGCGAGGGTGGTGCGCCACGGCTGACTTTCCTCCTTCGTGAGTCCACACGCCCTGAGCCTCAGGCAAGCCCGCGGCTGCTCAGGGGGCTTTACCAGGTGGGGTGATTCATATCCTAAAGATGTCAAGTCTCCGAATTACTCGATACAGTCACTGCAAATTCCAATCTAAACCCCACTATGTCTCCTCATGGAACTGAGAAAACTGATATTAAGATACTTAGAAGAGGGTGTTTCCTGGTGGCCTAGTGGATAAGGTTACACACATCCCAAGGACCAGGGTTCAAGACCCAGGACCTGGGGAAGAACCAGAATGAACAACTAAATAAAATAATTAAGTGCTTTCTCCTCTCTCTTCCAGGCTGCACCTTTCCTTAAAAAGGAAAGAAAGAAAGAGGAAGAAGAGACACTCCATTTACTTTATTTAGTTGTTCACCTTGGCTGTTGCGCCGATCCCAGGTCTTGAACCACCGACCTTGGGATGTGTGTGGATTAAGTATAGTGGGCTAACCCGCTAGGCCACCAGGACGCACTGCCGTTTGTTAATCTAATAAACAACAACCATCATCATACAAGAGAAAGTTTCTGTTGGTGGAGGTAGTCAGTTCATTCATTTGGGGGCCTTATGAAGACATGTATCCCCAGCCCAAGGTCGTAAAGACATTTCTTACCTTTCTTTTTTTTCCCTGTATTTGATTTCCTCTTTCACATGTCGGTGAAGCTAGTTACAAGATTCCCTGATGTTGACACCGTGGACACCTCGAGCTATAACACTCAGGGTGTCTGCCCTGCACATTGTAGGACGTTTGCCAACATTCTAAAAGGACAATAGCTCCGTAGGTTGTGACGAGAGTGTCTCCAGACACTGTCAGACATAATCTGGGGGGCAAAATCACCCCCTGTTGAGAACCACTGCTCAAGAAGGATTTTATGGTTGAATAACGAGGAGGTTTTCTCAATGGGTGAGTCGGTTTCCTCACACAGGCGGCCCCTGACTGAGGATGCTTCTGCTCACAATGCTGGACTTTGCTGTCATGTGAAATCCATATGCAGTCAGGAAAAAACGTGCTTCCATTCGTGACCCTTTTCCACTGGACGTGGTTGGGCTCTCTCCTGATGCCCAGCAGCCGTGGGGCCAGTTTCCTCAGCCACGCAGTCAGGAGGAGCAAGTTTTCAAACAGAACAGTATTCAGTCAACACTTTCTTTCACCAAGAGGCGTTGTGGGAGATGATCTTGCCCAGCTGTAGCCTCCTGTTAGGACTCCGACCTTGTGTGGAAGGCAGGCACGTGGCCCTGTCCCAGATCCCCTTTCCCTCTGTGCGGCGTCTTCTTCTCTTCCTGGACGGGTGCAGGCACCTCGCCGTCCCTGGAGTGTCTTGGCATCGCAGTCCGCTTCTGTATCGTCCACCGTCCTTTTCACTCAATGTGCCTAGCACTGAAAGCTTATCTTCTTCAATCTTGGGAAATGTGTTTATTTATCTGATCCTTTGCTCCCTGATTTCTTTCCTACCCTCTTTTCTCTCTCTCTGAAGCTCCTCAGACAATATTCTGTTTTTCTTATCTTACCATGCTTGTCCCTTTTTGTTTACGTTTATATGTAATTCTCATCTTTTTCTGAGACTCTTCGTTTCTGCCATCATGTTTTTAATTTCTAAGAGTTCCTGCTTTTCTCTAAACATTCCTCATAATAGCCTCCCTTTCTCCTTTTCCTCCTGCTCCTCCTCCTCCTCCTCCTCCTCCT
>RJWH01009252.1:0-24068 GCA_004363575.1 Solenodon paradoxus | reverse complement strand
TCTAAGGAAAGTTACAATTCCAGACCTTGAAGCATTCACATATTTAGTATCTTTTGGCCCCAGGTTTCGGGTATGTCTTCTCTAAGGAATTTCTAGTTTCAGGGCCAGAAAGAAACGGGGTTCTTATTTCAGGAAGCGTAACTCAGGCCTATAGCTATTTCTGTCCGGAGCCTGTCATGGCGGTGATCCGGCTCCTACATGATGGTTGTTTCTCCAGATGTGTCATTTGCCTCCATGTTATACACACACCAAGGAAAAGAACAACATCTACTTAAGAGAAAACCCTGATAGTAGGAATGAAAGACAGCATGACCAGATTTAATGTTAAAGCAAAACTTAAAACTCCAGGATGGTACTTAAATGAGTGTGATGGGAACGTATTGTTTCCTTATATAATGATTTTAAATGGAAATTACAATTCAATCACAAATAAAAGTAAATTGTAGACAGTGAGGCGAACAAATCTATTTCACTCAGATTCATGGTGATTATCAAATTAGCAGCTACTCATTCACCACTAAGTATTTTCAGTCTTGTGGTCTCCCTAACAGCCCTGAGCTGCAGCTTCATGGTGATTGCAATGGTGGCAGCTCATCAGGGCTCTATTTAGCTGTGCTTTTGTCTTCCCTTATCTTCCTTTTCATTGCTCGTGGAGATAAAAGAAAAAAAGAGCTGCAGAGGAATGAGGATTTGTGCCTGCATCTGGTTTTTTGTTTTGTTTTGTTTTTTAATATTATTGAGGTAATTTTGCTTTGCAAAATAATATAAACTCACATATGCAGGCTCCCCATTCCTCAAATATATGTCCATACACCCCACCCAACACCAAATTACCAAGAGTTCTTCACTACTGTCATTTCATCACTCCTTATGCCCACTCCCTGCCCTGTTCTCTACTGGTAATTTCAATTTATTACCAATGTCCAAAGGTTGGTTTTATTTAGTCTGTTCCTTCACTTTGTCTCTTTATGTTCCACCTATGAGTGAGGTCATCCGGTATCTGTCTTTCTTCTTTTGATTTATTTCACTAAGGATAAGCACCTCTTGCTCCATCCATGCTGATTTAAATGACAGAATTTCATCTCTTCTAAGGGCTGCCTACACTTGTTTTAAACGTTGTGCAACACCAGCTGGAGGCCACACGTGTCCTCTGACCCTCTGCCGTCAGCAGCTCCACTCCAGCACACTGGTCACCTTGCTGTCTTTCCACACACTAAGCAGACTCCTGTCTTGCGGCCTTTCCACTTGCTGGTCCCTCAGCTAGAAAACCATTCCCACTACCTCTGCAGAGTTTTCTGTTCACTTCATTAGGGTTTGAGTTCAGATGATCCCTCCTTGGAGAGGTATGCTTTCCCCAGCTGTGTTTAAAATGGCACCTTCTGGCATGCCCTAGTGGCCTATTGGCCTAGCTAACCTGGTGCAGTCCACATGCATCCCAAAATCCCCAGTTCAAGTTCAGGACCAGGGGAAACAACCAAGATGAACAGCGAAATAATTTCTTCCTCCCCTCTCTTCCTGCCTTCCTGCACCTTTCAATAATAATAATAATAATAATAATAATAATAATAATAATAATATCAATAATAACAAAAAGTCACCTTCTATCACTGTCTACTCCCTCACTCTACTTTTTGTGTTTCTTCCCAGAGCATGTACCACTACCTGGAGTCTGTGTTTCCTCTGGGCTTCTTTATTCAAGACCCCGGACGAAAAAGGTCCTGGTGGGTGTGGGAGTGCATAGGTTGAAAGCTCACCAGAGGCTGCTGCACACCCAAGTGAGAACTACTGTTTTAATGGGTGTCATAGCTTACAGAGTCAGATGCCAGGATGAAATTCCAGTCTGGCAAGCATGGGACATTAACCTGTAAGTGCGATCAGAAACATTGTTATCAGTAAGACCCATATCCCAGGTTGTGAATTTGAGACAAACTCCAGGACTGAAACGTGCTCTACAAATTTTCATTACTATTTTCTTCTTTGAAAGTTAACTCCTGTTTTGGAAGAAGAAAAAGATTAAATAATCATTAAATCTATTTTTAATTACAACCCCAAACAATCTCTCCTAATCAGAATGTTGCTTTCTTATACTCAGTGGTAAAATCGATTTTTAATTCCTGAAGGCTGTATAGAAAAGAAATAACTTTGACCAAGAATTATAGCCAATTCATATAATTCTGGATTCTGAAACTGAAAAATGGCTAGCAACGATCGTGTCTTGGTGCCTCAGAGTGGCTTCAGTGGAGACACAGCCTACCCCACACACATCCCTTCCCCAGGGGACTGCCCCTGAACTTTGCCCCTGTTTGCTCACTTCCAAGGCTGGAAAGGATGGCCAGAGACCACGTGAATGATGGACAGGTGGATCCTAAGGCTCTGCCTAGAAAGAACTGGAAAGACCGAGAGACACCACTTCTGGACACAGCACAAGCAAAATGAGGCATTTTGGAAACATTAGAACTAGTCACCATGAAGTCCTGTGTGAGCTGCACAAGGGCTGGGCCTTGTGTCATAAGCAATCAATGAATCGAGGTTTCCACTCGGGTCCTGTCAGCACTGAAGAAGCGCTCTCATAACTAAAGTGGCTTTGTGATAGGAATTAATCTTCCAGAAAAGGACTTAAGAACATACAGGTAGGGACATTTTGTTATTCGTGTTTATGTTGTCAGGGAAATAAATATTTTATAAATGTACTTTTCTTTATAAAACACCTCAAGCTAGCTTTAATTGGATTAAGAGTGCCACCTAGTGTACAAGCTTTGCTAACTCTATTTTCTGTCCCCCCCCTGACAAAATCAAATTAATCCAGTTTATTAAAATTTTGCACAATATAACCGAGATGTCATCAAGTCAAAGTCTTTGGAAAATGCATATGAAAATCCTGCAACTTCAATCTCCATAAGAACAACTTCAAAAGGAGACTGACTGATTGGAGGTAGTTATAAAATGTGTGTGCATGTGTGTGTGTGTGTGTGTGTGTGTGTTTGTGGTGTGTAGAAACAAACAAGAAAAGGAAATAGTAAAAGAAGTAAGAAAAGTCTTTGTCACATGATATGAAAACTCTCCATAGAAGGAGACAGAACAATTTGAATTTGACTGGAAATTTTTGAATAGGACTTTAAGATTGAAAGCAAGTGAAAAACCGGTATTAACTGTCTCCCAGAAAACCCTACCTAGTATCCTGGGCTCTGGCAGATTATCTTCACGGAGTCCAGGAGTCCACTCTTTCTCTGCCAATCCATGAGATTCTGCGGTGCTTACAACTCAGCTTACACTGAGCAGATGATACCATGGGCTTCCAACCCCAGATAGTTGCACCATTTTTCCTTCTGATCCTAAAAAGAGCACTTACAACTTAACACCTAGTCAGACTGTGAAACAGAGCCACTGAATCAAGGACTGCCCCCAAGAAGTTTAAGATGGTTACTTGCTGTAGCTACATAGATTATAATGTCCTTTTTTTATTTTCTTTAGGTATTCATGCTGTTCCCTAAATGTCCAGTGGACTAATATTCTCTTTTTCTCCGGGAAACAGCCATTAGCTAGTATCCAGGAGGGTTTAACCATCCCTTCAATAGAATCACTGTTCTTCTCCAATGCTACAGGTTTTCTATGACTCCTTCATCCCTGCGTGGTGTGATCAGCCTCCTGGTCTCTCATTCCTTCTTACCTGCATGTTCTCAAAGTGACTTCTCAGAACACACACTCCACCCCACCCAGGTTCTCCATTCCAGAGAGCTGCCACCAGGGCCTCCCTCTCAGCTGTCACAATGATGCCTCTGGAACTCACTGCATAGACATCAATTTTCCAATGAAACAGTGCCCACTCAAGGGCTTCCTTTCCACTAGAAAGGCGCAGGCTGGTCTGTACCGCTCTGTTGACTCATTCTTGGCAACCCTGTTGAGGCTGCATGACTTAATTCACTGCTGTTTGCTTAATTGGCTAAATCAGATTAAAATGTGTTGATGTGTGTATTTTTCACTTGTGTATTTTAGTGTACACACACATACCCCCATTGCTGAGACCCAGAAGCACAGTTTAAAAATTAAAAGTTTTCTTTGAATAGACTTCATAGCTGCAAATACTTCAAATAAGTGTGATTGCCAAAAATTGCTGATTTCCCAGCCGTAGCACATAACACTCCCTTCTTCAAAGTTCCCAAATCCTGGCTGCCTCAGATTCCCCAGGAAACCTCCACGAAAGGATCCCAGATCACATCCTGCATCTCCCAATCTAAAGTCTCTAGACAAGACCTTGAGTCTCTATTTCACACACTCCCAGGTAGCCCTGCATAGTTCCAGTTCAATATTTGGAGGCATTACTCTGAATCACAGCACACATCAAACCTCACCTCTTTCAAATCTCACCTCTTTCAGAAAGGTCTGATAAAGCAGCTTCTGCCAGTGTTCCCCAGTCTAAAGTAATGCATGGCATTGTGATTTTGCTAAATCTTTGTACTACCTACACTGCAGCTTACCCCAGATGTGTACATCAATCACCTTAATTTTTATGCATAAGTGAATTTCATTTTATAAGTACATTACTACTATTAAATCATGACTTTGTTATATATTTCTTCTAATAAATATATACATTTAAACTGTTTTTAAATGCTTTCCCTATAGCAATCAGCATGGTTTGTGTACCAGTGGGATACACTTACAATACTTTAGTCATTTTCTCCTTCCTTTAACCAGCAATCAACTAAATTTCAGGTACAGATCAGAGCCCAAAATTAATGCCTTGACTCAAAATTTCCCAGGAAGACCAACCTCCAGACTTCCTCTACTGCATGAGTATACCTATCCGTGGATTACAAAAGACCTTCTTCCTTCCTTCCTTCCTTTCTTTCGCATGCTCTCCTTATTCTCTTTTTTCCTTTTATTAGTTAAAAGTAAGTGACTTTTTATTTTGAAAGCAAATGTTCAATGTAAGAAAAACTGCAAAGAAAAAAGCATTTTTCCAGATTTTCCATAATACAACCTTGGAGAGATGACCGATTTTAACCCCTCAGGATATATATTCAAAATTCTTTCTGGAATGTGTGCCAGGGTATGATATAATTCACAGACTGATGTGTGCTGAACTCACTGCTGTAAAAAAAGAGATACTTCTTCCTCCCTCCTTCTAAGTCAAGTCTGTTACAACCTGACCTCCTTCAGCAACTTAATACATTTTAGTGGCAAAGTTAAAAGCTTTGAAAAGGCTAACACCTCCCACCCAGAGAGGCTGATGTTGAGAGCAGAGGCCTGAACCAGGAAGACAAATGTCCTAGGAAGGAGATGAGTGCAATGGGTTCTGGGAATGGGAAGACCTGGAGTCTGAGGAGCCTTGTCTGAGCATTTTTATCATCAATGAACATTGTTAATGCTGACCGTCAAGATCCAGCTATCAGTGGCAATTTTTATATTGTTTTACTTTTTCTTTTGTTTATATTCCATGTTATTTTCAAGATACTGAATTAGCATCTCCGCTCCTGTGCATTTTACACTACACCTGCCACCAGAGTTCTAGTACCATCTACTGTGGCGTCACACTCCATCCCTTGTTGCCTCCCCACCTGCCTGGTACCCAGTCTTCCATCCTGTGAATTTCGTTGTGTTTGGTCTGCTTGTTCTACTTATTTATAGTCCACATAAGAGTGAGACCATCCTGCACTTCTCTTGTCACTTAGCGTGGTCACCTCCAGTTCCATCCAGGTTGTTATAAAAGACACAATTTCATATTTTGGTAGTAGCTGCATAGAATTCCATTGAGTATATTACTCCTTCTTAATCAATCATCTTTTAACAGGCACTGAGGTTGTTTCTATGTCTTTGGCTATTGTGAATCGAGTGGTAAGATTTTACACTTTCTTAAAATAAAGAATGTGTAATCTCATAGACCAAATTATTTCCTATTTTATAAATACACACATGTGCATACACACATGTATATATTTACATATATAGGATTTAACTATATATATGGATATGGTTTGATGATCTAATTTACTCAATGATATACCAGTAGCAGTTTTCTTTTTTATAATTTTATTATTCGTTTACATTGTTATACTCATTTTAGGATGTCGACATTGCACCTGAGTCTACGAGTATTTCACATTGCACCCATCACCAGAATTTGAGTGTCATCTGCTAACACCTTGTTCCTTCCTTCCTTCCCTCCCTCTCCCATGCCTCTGGTAACCACTGTCTTGCTTCCCATGTATTTTGGGGGGGGTTATCTGTTCATATGTTTTGTTTCTTTATATTCCACATGATTGCAATCAATCTGTAGTCCTCATTTTCTTTCTATCTTATTTTGCCTAGCATACCTCCAGTTCCATCCAGATCATTGCAAAGGCATGGTTTCATCATTTTGACAGCTGCATAGCATTCCTTTGAGTATCTATACCACAGCTTTTTATTTGTCATCTTTTGATGGGCATTTTGGTTGTTCCTATGTCTTCGCTGTTGTGAACTGTGCTGCTATAAGCACAGGGATACAGATATTTTTTGATTAAAGTTTTCAGCAACCGTTTTCTATGACAGAATTTGTCCATAATATTTTAAATGAATGTATAGAGTTTCATCGTGCATGTAAACTATACATATTTAAATAATCCCCTACTGCCTGCCTTTAGAATGTTTCCCTTCTCTGGATGTGTGTGTGTGTGTGTGTGTGTGTGTGTGTGTGTGTGTGTGTGTGCGCGCGCGCATTGGTTTGCTAGGGCTACCACAGACTAAGTGGCTTAAACAACGGAATTTTATTTTCTCACAGTTCAGGAGATTAGAAGCCAAAATCAAGGTGTTGTCAGAGTTGGCTTCTGTCTTAGTCTCGCCACATTGACTGGTAGCTGGTCATCTTCCTGCACTGTCTTCACAGGATCTTCTCTCTGGTGTATCTATTTCCTAATCACCTCTTCTTGTAAGGACACCAGTCATATTGAATGAGGAACCACACATCTGATCACATTTTATTTTAACTTCTCTTTAAAGGTTCTATCTCCAAATATAGTCACATGTGTGGTTGCTAGGGGTTAAGATGACAACACAGACGTTCAGGGGCTTACAAAATGGTTCAATCCATAGTCGTGTGCATGTGTGTGCTTTTGTAATCAATGCTGTAATGAACATTTCTGTATCTATGATTTAGTGTAAATCCATGGTTATTTTTTAGGGTAAGTTTCTGGAGGTGGTATAGTGAAATCACAGTTTTAATGCCTTTAGTTATGTTGTCAAATTGCTCTTAAAAGCTTTTATAATACACTGCTCTCACCAAGCTGTGTAGGAGAGTGATTTTAGCCATTTCCTTCAGTGTGCTTTGTAGCTTGGCAATTACCCATTACTATTGGTTTCACATTTGGCAGATTTATCTACCTCCCTGTGACTTCAGACCAAGTCTATCTGTTTAATTGCTTCCGGGGTAAGAGTTCTTAGTTAAGTAAACAAATCCCTGGTGGGAAGCCAAGACCATCATTTCCATACTAATGGACAACTTATTGATGGAAATAGTTCCTTGATGTTTATCTCAAGCATTTAAACTCTTTTTTGTACTTTATCATCTCAATAAGCATTTGTTGATTTTCTTTTAAACAGCAGGTGATTTGATTAAAAGTCCTTTGTTGGCAAGTAGCAAAAAACACAACTCTAAAGGACTCCGCAAAAAAAAAAGGGGGAGAAGAACTTAGTAACTGAAAGCGCTGTAAGACAGCGTAGCCTTCAGGAAACGAGGCTGCCACCGGGACCCACCTTTGGACTGGCTCGATGCAGGAGTCACACATACCAGTACTCTAACTCTAGAGCTTGTAGGAAATTTAGAAATTATGTTGTCTAATTATTTTCAAAAGGTTTGTGTGTGTGGGTGTCGGGGTGTAGGGGTTTGGTTGTTGCATTTTGTTTTGCTTGATCAGAAAGGTCTTTTGCTTTTTTCAAACAAGATCTTATAATGAAGGCAAATATAGCAGATCCTCAAATAACATCATTTCATTATAATATTGATGAAAAAATAAAATCAATTCCCACCGCATTCTCTGTCTGTGTGGTGTTTGCACATTCTCCCCAAGTCTGTTGGGTTTTCTCCAAGGTCTCCTGTTTCCTTCCACACCCCCAAGGATGTGCCAAATGAGGTTTGTTGGACTGTCTCAATTACCCCTGTTGGAGTAAGTATAGGTGTGTGTGTGTGTGGCGTGCGTGTGTGTCTGCACACACACGCATGTGGTTTGCCCGGCAATGGACGGATGTCCTCTGCAGGACTGTGTCTGGCCTTGACCCTGAACTGCCTGGGTAGGCTCCAGACCCCTAAACTGGAATAAGAAAGGTGAAAAAGAAATCAAGTGATCGTTCAAGTTTGAAAGTGTTGGGATATTTAGGTAGAAGTTTTTGAATGCAGAAATAAGCCACAGGAACTTCACTCTTGTTTATAAATTAGCCAGTGCTAAATTGGGTTCCTTATACATCATTTAACTTAAAGTCACAGCTTCTAAGAATCTATTGAATCATTAGGTGGAGACTTACTGTACATAAAATAGGATAAAATGAAGCTGCTGAGGTTCAAACAGAGGTGAGGACCTCTTGACTCAATGATTTGATCCCTGGCTCTCCTTCCTCATCCTCCAAGCAGCACACTGCCCATCAGACAGAGATTAGGGAAACGAATCCGGTGCAGTCCCCTAATTATTCAGGTCACACGCCCTGTGAGTGACAGTCGGTGGAATTCAGCTGCTCATACTTGGTCTCCTCAGTCTTTCTGGGACCATCACCTGTATACTTATCCCTGCCATTTTGAGTATTCAGCTTCTATCCTTGAGTTAACACTGCTGCTCGTACCAAAAAATGGTAAACAGAATTGAAAAGTTCAATAGTTTCCATCTGTGTATATACACAGAACTTGTGCCTCAGCCATAGTTGATTCCCCAGACCCCCAGATCTGAGCAGCTTCAAAGCTACATTGAGTCTCTATGTTCCTCCGTGTCCACTAGAGGTTTTTATTTCAAATAAGCAAGAAAGTGCCTAAATCAGGGTTTTTCAGAGTATAACATAAGGACTCTGTGAATACTTCCCCAAGATCATCTTAGAAACTCTTGAGTCTAGAAGATTTTTTTTTAAAAGGAAAGGTACAGGCAGGAATGAAGATAGTAGGCAGGCCAAGTAGGAAGGGAGAGGAAGAAACAGCATTTATTTATTTTATTTAGTTGTTCACATTGGTTGCTCCCCCAAGCCCCGGGTCTTGAACCTTGGGAACCTTGGGACTGCTCCCAGGGTGTACAAAACTGCAAGGCCACCAGAAGTTGCCCTAGAGAATATTTTTGAACAAAGTACAGTAGGAGCCGGAAGGAAATTGAAAACTGAAATCCTAGAGAAAGTTTATCAGCTCTACTTTAGGAGACAAATGTTTTCTTTAGTGCACAATTAAGAGTTAAAAACAGTATTGACAAAGAACTTATAAAGATGACCAAATGGATGCAAATGCCAAAGGAATCATAAGCAGTTAAAAATAAAATAAATATTATAAATATTTAAGAGAAATAAAAATAAAATAATATATGGTGAGACATATTCTAACATATTACCAACCTATTTTATTTGAATTTATCTAATGAAGACTAGATATGGGGAACGAAAGTCATTTACCAGTGTAGTCTCTCCCCCCACCCCCAACTCTCATCTCTTTCTTCCAGTTTTAATTAAAAATTTTCTTATGGAAAAGATTCAGAGCATAGAAAAATCTCATCAAATGTTAAAAAATGCATTAATAATATTCCAAATAAAACAAAATAAAGGGTTATGGGTTGCTGGAAGAGCTAGATCATGATTTAGAGCAAATGGATAAATATCGCAAGAGACCAAGAGTGAGACAACTCTCCCCCTTGTGAAGAACACGCTTTAGAGGGTCTCTAAATATAATTTACCCTTTATATGGGAGAAAATCGCTTCTATCAAAACTATGATTTCTAGTAAAAGACACACATAATCTTTTTTATTATACACTGGCATTCTGCAATTAAAAGCAATATTAACAGAAGCTAGAGATGAAGAGTCTGTCCAAATGTTCAAGTTATAAAAGAAAAAAATATCATTTGCCATACCCTGGTGGAGAAGCTTAGATCAATCGCCTCCTAAGAACACAGGCCATATAGCTCAGGATTTGAGTCCCCGGTCCAGGAGGAGAGCACCAGTGTGAACAACTAAAATGAAAAAGAAATAAAGTGATTTTTTTTCCTCTTTTCTCTCTTCCTGCCTGTCTGCCTACTCCACTTCATGGCTGCCTGCATCTTTCCTTTACAGAAAAAGGAAAAAAAGTTTCCCTTGGACATAGAAAAATTAAGGAAAAGGCTGAAACATAGATTTATGTCTCCCACTCATATTTAAAATCACTTTGTAGAATAAGCAGCATATAAATGTGTAAAACTAATTCTGATTTGTTCATAGACTCTTGAGATCTAGTGCAGAGAGAAATATGACCATCAAGAGAAATAATTTGAGTCAAAGAAGCTTCATCTTTTTCACCTTTGGGTTTGAATAACCAAAGAAATTCAATCACATTCCCTCTGAAAACCCAATTCATTGTTCACATGTCAGGCCTATGTAACCTGGTGTTATAATTTTCTTTTTACTAATTCATCTTTCCCACCACACTCTAAGCCCAATGAAAGCAAGCGCTGTATCCTATTCAACTAGGATCCTGAAGGGTCTTGGAGAATGTTTGGTCCTCACACGTTCAATAAATTGAGTAGATCCTCAACAAATAGCATAGAAGAGACATAAAAGTGATCAAATGAATTGTATTAACACCTCTTCCTATCTTTGAGTTGAGGCCATTTTTTACCTGTTTTCTGAATTAGTAGAAATTCCTAAGAAAGTTTGGGTCAGAAGATTCAGAGCCAAGTAAGGATTAAAACTGTGAAAGAAGGTGCTAGAAATATTGGGTAAAATTAGTTTGTTCCCAATAACAGTATCATTTGTTTTTTCTCCTTTACATTGGTACTCAGTACTTAATGACTTAATTTTTTAAGAAAGGATAATAATAACTAAGCCTACAAACAGCATTATCAGGGAAATGGCAGTTGAAGACAAACAGGGTGTACCACTAGAGGGAAGTCTTACCACAGAGATTTAGTGACTGCTCTTTGAATGTTTGCCCCACCTTAGGGCAAAGAGAGAAGACAACATTCTTTCCTAAAGAGTTCATAATTCTCCCAGCCAAACAAGAAGGAAAACAAGAAACACCAAGGTAAAAAATTTGTAGAGAAAGGGCACCATGCTCCCTAATCTTCACACTCTGGTGGGAGAACTTTATATGACTCTCAAAGGACAATTTACCTCCTCTAGCTAAAGTTTAAAAATGAAAAAAAATGCCCAAGAGAAACTGCCAAACTAGCTCACATTATGACCGGCATTAACCTTCCCGCCCCACCCTGCCTGCATGGCCTTTCAACTCCTTTTATTTCAACTTGTTACAACAAGTCATTCGTATAGATGGCACATGAGAAGATGATCCACCTCTCTTGTTACTAGAAAAGTTCAAATCAAGACAACAATGAGCTATCACTGCGCATCAGGGAGAATGGTTATTATCCAAGACTGGAAACAACAAGTGTTGGTGAGGATGTGGAAAAAAAGAAATGCTTATATCTTATTGGTAGAAGTGTAAAATAAAGCAATCATTGAAAAAAGCAGTACGGCGAGTCCTAAAAAAATTGAGAATGAAAATTTTTTAAGATCCCATTATCCCACTTCTAATTATTTACCTGAAAAGCACACTAACACTAGTTGAAAGAGATATGTGCACCCCCATGTTCACTGCAGTTTTTACAATAGACAAGAGCTGGAAGCAACCTAAATGCCCACTGACAGATAACGGGTAATAAAGATTTGGTATATATATAGACAATGGAATACTACTCAGCTATTAAGAGGTGAAACTCTGCCATTTGCAGCAAGGATGGACCTAGAAGGCATTATGCTTAATGAGATAGAAAGACAAACATCATATGATTCTACTCATATGTGGAATATGGAGAACCAAACAAACAAATGAACCAAATCAAACAAAAATAGTCTTTCAATCTACAGAATCAAATTAGCAATTATCAGAAGACAAGGAGGAGGAAATGGAAAACTGGATAGAAGGGGTCAAGTATAAAATAAGTATAAGGTGAAGGACAGAACTGAACTGTTGGTTTGGGAACATGTCCCAGGGGCTGTCCTGTTAAGTAATAGTATACTTTTTAGGGGGTGAACACATACATCCCAAAGACCCAGGTTCAAGGCCCAAGGCTGGAGGGCACAACCAAGGTGAACAACTAAATAAAATAAAGTGTTTCTTCCTTCTCTCTCTTCCTGCCTTCAAGCCTGCTATTTTTCATTACAGCCTATGCCTTTCCTTTAAAAACAAAAAAATGTCAGCAACTAATTAAAACCTTTGTGAGTGACATATGTAGATTACAAAGAAACAAAGCCAAGTAACAGATTAAACAAAAACCAACCCTTGGTAATTAGCAATATAATTGAGGTGACCAGTAGGAAACAGGTTAAGAAGTGGTGGGATCTAATAGACAATGGTGAAGAGCTTTCAGTAATTTGGTAGCAGGCAGAGTGTTGTTATGTATCTGAATAATGGGGAACTGCACATACAGGTTTATATTATT
This sequence comes from Solenodon paradoxus, assembly GCA_004363575.1. NCBI lineage: Eukaryota > Metazoa > Chordata > Mammalia > Eulipotyphla > Solenodontidae > Solenodon > Solenodon paradoxus. The sequence continues at coordinate 11,439 of RJWH01009252.1, read as the reverse complement.
TTATCAAGCAAAGTTACCTCAATAAGTATTATTATTATTTTTTTTTTTTTTTTGCATTTGTGAAACAAACCCTCAGCTCAAGGATTCAGCCCAGGGAGCAGAAATTAGTGGTTTTCTAAATTCACTGGAAGCCCTGGCTAGATTCAAATGCTTTGTGAAAGTGTTCAGTGTCACATGTACCCTGCATAAAAAACTTGGAAATTAAAATGATATCGTGAGACAAAGTCTGACTTCAAATTGTTCTAAAACAATATGCCTAGTCCTCCTGTTTTCCATCTTGTTCATTGGCCACCAAGTTACTGCTGTGCCTGCAGGCCTCTCCCTGCCAATCTCCCCAACCAGTCACACAAACTTGGACAGACCCACCTCCCGGGCTGGGTTTAGTTCTGAGTCTGCAATTAACTGGGGAGGAAGAAAATCTGGAGTGCGTTCAGAAGCAAGCCAGAGAAGTGATTCAAATTCTGAAAAATAAAGAGGAGTTGGGGCTAAAGGACCAATTCCCTTTAAAGGGGAGAGAGTTACAGGGTTAGCTAGCAGTGGTTTCAAGTATCTAAAAGGCTCATGCCTAGGACAGTAATGAGCTATTCTCCCTGTTGAGAGCAGAAGAAACAAAACAAATTCATCATGGAGATGGGGATGTTTCTTTCCCTAACATAGGTATTTATAAGAATTTTTTATAAGAACTTTTGTATTTGAACAAACCTATACAGCAGAAAAGTTCTATTTTTAATTCATATCTCCTTTCTGGCTGTAACTTTTTGTCATTCTAAGAATGTTATGTTAGAAAAGTTTGCTAAGAAAGAAAGAATGAGCCATATGGTGAAAGAAAGTCTTTCATCTATATAAAAAGACATTAGTATGTGTTTGCTCAATGAAGAATGCAATATTTCTGTATTTATCTATGAGATCCACTTCACACAGGAAACAACCAAAATCCAAATGACTTTGGTAACATGTTCAAGGTCAGATAGAGGGCTATGAACAGTCATATTATTTTAGTTTGTAGATGTAGTGATTTTTTTCTTTTCCAGTTTTATTTTTTATTTAATATATTGGTTTATTATTGTTTCATTTGTTGGCAATACTAAATGTTTTTCAGCAGAATAGAGTCAGACCTCAGTCAATGTGTATGTAATACCAACTCTGTCACACCAGAGTTCTATGCTGGTTACACTGTTGTTTTTATTCCTTCAACCCAAACTCATCTCTCTAGTCTTGGCATAATATTCATGAAAGTTTTGTAGTGTTTTTCTAACTTGTTCTTTCTGTTTTCTTATATTCCAAAATGAGCAAAATCATCTGGTAACTTGCTTTTTCTTTCTGTCTTATTTTTGTTATCATAATCATCTCAAGTCCACCCAGGTTGTTGCAAAAGACACAACTTCATATTTTTAACAGCTGAGTAGTATTGCACTGTGTGTAAATACCACATCTTCTTTATTCAGCCATCTGTTAATAGCATTTAGGGTGTTTCCATGTTTTGTCTATGTGAATTGTGCTGTTATGAGCATAGGTGTAGAAATATCTTTGTTGATTAGTGGTATTGTGTTCTTTGAAAACAAATCTGAAAGTAGAATCGCTGGATCAAGTGGTAGTTCCATTTTTGGTTGTTTTTTTGGGCGGGAATCTCTATACTTAAAGTTTTATTTTTCCTATTTCATAGTTTCTAGCAACACACCAAGAAAGTTGGGTTTCCTCCTATAAATAAGGAGGGATGAAGAAAATATAATAGATATTAAATAGATAATAGATAAATAGATAGATGATATATTGATAATAGATAGATACACAGATATAGACACCCACAAAAAAGCAATAAAGAACCTCTTAAGAAATATGGACTTATGATTCTCCAGGGCAAATTTCCCAGGCATTTTCCAGGCGCCTTCTGGTGACTTGCATTTTCTTAATGCTCAATATGAAAGAAGAACAGGTATGAGCTTTTCTCTCTAGAAACTGGAAAACCTAGAGCTACAGTTAACTCGTCTCTAAAGAAGCCTCACAGAACAAGGATATTAACAAAGTCTTAAATGTTTCCTATGTGCTTCCTTTTAACAATCATCCACCTGTCCTTGGACACCACCACTAATGTCAATTTCTGTTTACCAGCAACCCCCGCAGGGAACATTAATCAGAGACAGAAATCAACCTAAGTTATCCTGTTTCCTGGAAACCTTACCCTATCTAGGAATTCCAACCAAAGTAAGATGCTCTTATTCCTTTTTTAAGGGTGTCCATTTTTTTGTGCATTATTGTGACTCAGGCAGCTACAGCTGCTAAGATGCAGGCCATCTAGGGTCCAAGGATGTGGGTTCGAGACCCAGGGCCAGAGGGGAAAAACAAAACATCTGAAACAAGACAAAAGAATACCATTATCATAAGTCATAGGGATAAATTTGGAGAGTTTCCACAGAGCAGATAGGTGTCAGACTACACATGGCTTTATCCTCTCTCCACGTAGGTGAAGCCTCTCTGGTGTATTTGTAACATTTGCTCCACCGTGATCTCCTCTTGCCTCCCTTCCCAGCACTTCCCCAAAACTGATTTATTTGACAACATACGCCTGATTACATTTTTCTCCTTGTTAGGCTTTGAAAGGCTTGCATTATCAAATCTTAATATGATTAGTGATTAATTAATAAGAACAAGAGTGATTGTCAACATTAAATACAAAATAAGTGTTTGGTTTTGCTTTGTTTCATGTGATGGGACAATATCTACAGGGTATTATAAGGGGAGGGAACTTCATTTTATTAAAGACCATAAATTGTTACTGGACATCTGGAATTAGGGATAAGGTCCCCAGAAATTAGAAAACTAATACACATGAAGAAAGTTTACTTGAGCTCATGAATCTAGAGATAGTTAAAAGGGGGCAATTTATCGCTGTTGTAGCTTCTAGTGCTTTTACACTCAGTGCTGTTGTGCTCTGAGCTACCATAAACAGCATGAAATGCAAGGAAGAGGGACAGCAAACCCATGGCTTTTAAGCAGAGATGAAATTACTTATTTGGGAGGCTGTCACACCAATTTTGGAGTCAGACAATGACAGACCTGGGTTAAAATCCCAGATCTGCCATTTGTTGTGAGAATCCACCTAAAAGATTTCATTCAGGTCTAAAGCAAAAATAATGATATCAACCTCCAACTTTTTGGAAAAATTAATTTATAAAAGATACATCATATACATAGCAGCTTTTAGCCCATGTTAAGTTTTTGACAAGTGGTAACTATTAATACCATTAAAAAATAACAACATTTTTCCTCCTTGCAACTTGCTCAAACATACCTCTCTAGAGTCCAAAGTCACTTGAAAGTAGGTATCAGTAACCTAGAATATTGTGGCAAAAGCAGCTTAGGAGCTGGCTCAGACATTGTCCTTCCAGTACCTTCCATAGAGGGACAAATGTCTCCTGGGCAACTTCACTTTTATATCTCCTTCCCATCAACTTGTCTTCTGAGTTTGCTACCTCCTTCCAGTAAAGCCATCCACAAGTACATCCTCCACGCCCCTCCAAAGTGATCCCTCCTCTCAACTTGTCCTATTTATTCAAAATTCTTTTACCTTTAGGACTGTCATATTCCTTACATGCCAGGACAAAAGTTTCCTCATCAGCCCACTGAGAAAGTGAATAAAAATCTCCTAGCTGTGATAGGCCTTTGAGGGCAACTCAGTAATTCCTCAGCTGTAAAATGAGAGATCTGGATACAGTGACCTCTAAAATCCTGAGATTCCACAGAAATTCATAGCCAACTATGAACCCAGAGTACATTTTCATGCTGGCAGGAGAGTTTTTTTTAAACACTCCACCACACTCAACTAATATCTAGTTGGTAGACTAAGGGATATTAAAAGACACCAGGGAAAGCAGATGAAACTCCAATCCCCACACAAAGGACAGAACATTATTCAGTGTTTCACCACTCCACTTTGAATGGTGGCTGAACTCTACCCCAAACACAAATATGCTGGGGTATTAAAATTAGGGAAACCACCTGTTGAAGATGTTTATGGACATAGGATACATAGGTCAACTTCATTGAGGGATCCTTTGATCAGAAGGCATCTATGACCTAAGGTTATCAGAGGCATGGCAAGCATCTTGAACAGAGTCTAAGAACAACCCAGGCAGTCTCTGATTTTGGTAGCATCTGCTGTATTCGGGATGGGTTGATCTGACCTGAAGATGGCACTTGCCATGAAGGTAAATTTGGGATTTGATGACTGTTTGTCAAACAGAGGACCATCCATAGGACTGATGGCCCAATAAGAGCTCGTAATGGAATTATGCGCCTAGAATACACAGCTAGTAATTATATTCTCTACATATCACTTCAGGCAGCAATAAAGATAAAATGCTTTATAATGTATTCATTCATTTCAATACAGTCAGTAGTAATGTAAGAAAGTGGTTCATATCATCAAGGAAAGACTGAACTGCATTTGAAAAGGAGAAATGTGTCTCCTTGAAGGGATTATTTCGGAAAACCAAATGAATGTACATGAGATGTTTCATTAAATCATAAGTCAGCTTGGCAGGTGATCCTCACATGCTCTTGGCAAGAGTGGGAACTGAAGCAATTGAAACAGTAGAAAGAAATGAGCTACAGGTGTGCTATGTTTTTGTTTGTGGTCTCATCTGGATTATTATAGACTACAACAAATATATTTCCAAAAGTTTATAATAGATCTTCCTAATAAATTGATTTGGAGTTTCCAGAAAACATCAGGCATTGATTAGATGGACAGCTTAAGGGAGGAAACATGGTTTCTGGGTTGTCCTCTCAGACACACAACAGCTTGCAGGCACACCATCACCTCTTTCAAAGCTGTTCTCCGCCTCCTCTCTTACAGGGCAAAGGGTAAAAGGAAACTCCTAGAGGAAGGTGGAAAATACCGAGATAACTACCCAGAGATGGGGCCTCACCAAAGAAGGGACTGTTCTGATTCCTAGAAAGAAGGCAGGCCTATGCAGGGCACAGAGCCGAGGTCCTGACCTTGCTAATCGCTGGCCAACCACTATCTAAAGCACTGCACTTAGGGTTTATATTATTTTGTAAAGAAAGATACCTCAATCAATATTAAGAAAGAAAACGACTTAAATGCTAAGATGCCGGAATCTTACTGCAAAGTGAGGGCCTTTGTTTTATGTTGGTTTTCAAATAAGATCCCTAGGAATATGACTTTACATATCCTGGGAAGCTATCAGGCAGAAGGGAATGACTTTCCCCCACCCTTAAAGAAACATAGTATTCAAAAAACCTAGGGAATTCCCAATGTATAGATTTAGCTTTTCTATTGATGACTGAATTGCAGCTGCTTCTAGAATCAAAGACGAACTTATGGAGTGAACATTCTCTTACTGGGCACCATACAAAATAGTGTAATTATTTTAAATTTCACTGGAGCAAAATGGGAAATATACCCATTTACCATCCCATGTATCCCTCACCTGTCCTATTAAAAACACAATTTTATGTATAGTCTACCACATTTAGTATGTAAAAAAAAATAAGATAAAAGTGCTATTTCTTCTAGGTTGATTCCCATTCAGAGATATATTATCATCTTCCTCTCCCCATATTAGCTTCCTTCTTGAATTTTCTAGTTTTGTTCAGTTAACATATAATTATTCTGAGCCTACCAGGTGCCAGTTACTGCAGTAGATGTGAAGGACACAGCAGTAAAAAATAAAAAAAAAAAGAGAGATGGTCTCTGTCTATAGGCCCTTACATTCTAGTAAGAAAATCACCAAGCAAATAAATTGTCAGCTGAGGAAACATTCATGAAGAAAAATCAAGCAGGGTAGGGGGAAAGAGAGGGACTAAGTCGCCAGGGAAGGCCTCTTTAACAAGGATACATTTTAGCAATCTCTATCACTGATTCTCCCTACTCTCTCACCCAAATTCAGGCTTCATGCACTTTATGTCTGGATTACTCAAGAGCCTCCTAACTGGCCTGCCAGTCTCTTGCAGCTTTTATTTCACTAATAACATTAAGCGTCTAAATTAATCTTCCTACAGCATTGCTTTAGTCTGGTCTTTTCCTCTCGTGCATAAAATTGGCTTAGCATTACCTGTAGGATAAAGCAGAAGCTCCCTAGCCAGTCCCTCCCTTGTCACTACCTCCATCTGGCATAAAAGGCATCTTTGAAAAACTGTCCCACCTCCCAAATCCAGTGACCTCCACTCAGCATGCCACACTGTGACCTCACTCTAAAACCTTGAAGCTCAACTGAAGACCAACTTTAGTCTACTCTGAGTTGCCCAGTCCCAAGCAAATGTCTCCTCTCTCAAACAGCTGATGTACTATCACACACACACACACACACACACACACAATTTAGTGCTTGTATATACAACCCCTTGCTTCCCTTGTTAATCTTGACTAACCAATAAGACTAAATTCATTAAGAGCAGATGCACATCCTGTGCATCAAACATTTGAGTACCACATATGGACAAATCATCATTTATATGTGGGCAAAATATTTTAATAGATAATATTTCTGGTTTTCAGTCGTTGGTTTGGATAAGAAAAATGAAATAGGGGTGCTCCCTGGTGACTCATGTGACTGAGATGCTGAGATGCTGGTGTGCAGACCATGTAAAATCCAAAGGCCCAGTTTTGTGACCTGGTGCTTGGGTGAAAAATCAAATAAAAGAAAGAAAGAAAAGAAGAGAAGAAAGGAAGAGAGAGAGAGAGAGAGAGAGAGAGAGAGAGAGAGAGAGAGAGAGAGAGAGAGAGAGAGAGAGAGGGAGAGAGATATTCAGTGCAAGGTCTTCCTCCTCCTAGTAGAAAGGAAGCATGGTCACAAAAATCTTATTTTTCTACCCCTTACATTCAGTAACTAGCTATCTCAGGCATCAGAGAACCCACATATTTATGCTAAGTGCTGAGTATATGTAACTGTAAACTCTCTAGGAAAACTATCAGTGTGGTAGAACCAAACGTGAAACTGCACAACTAGTGGGCTTCTCCTTGAATAACGCAACTAGATCTGAGGAACCTTATGAAAATGAGAAGATCTGCTTCTTCAGTCTTCAGTGCCACTGTTATAATTGGGCAGCAGCAGTATTTTGCCCACACAGAAAGCGCACCTGGTTGCCAGTAAAAACACAGGCAAGCTTCACAACGCCTGCATTGTTCTGCAGAAAAGATAACACGTCGTACTTCAGTTGAAAGGGTTTAACAGAAGCAAAAGTAAAATTTCTCACCTTTGGCACACGCTGGTGGCCTATTGAATAAGCCTCTGGTTGTGGTCCACATATATGCTAAGGACTCGGGTTTGAAACCCGGGGCCGGGGGGGAACAAACAATATGAACAACTAAATAAAATAAATGCATGTTTTTTTTGTTTCCTTTTTTTTTTTTTTTTTTAACTCTTCGCATCTTTGAATGCCTGATAACCTTTCTCAGAGCTGCCCAACAAAATGGAACTGTCTAGACAGTGTTTTAGGTGTGCTCTTCAAAGTTAACACCTGCCAGCTCCTTTGAAGTCCGAGTTTTCAAAACAATCATCATCCTAATGAAGTTAAAACATAAGAGAGGCAGGAATTCAATAGTCAATCCATATGTCACTTGGTTTCAGCGGAATGAAATACATGAAGGATGGGGTGGATAGGGAGTGGGAGGAATTGGAGGCAAATCAGCACCTTCCACCTAGTCTGCCTCCTTATTTTCCACCTCCCTTTATCTCTGGAAGATCATTCCCAAGAAGATTCAGACAAGCTTTGCTCAGAACGCAAATAGGAGAAGGCCTTACCTGACATGCGCAGAAGCACTAAAGCGTCCAGGCCGTCCTGCTGAGAGAAGCCTGGAATGATATGATTACTGTGTCATTCTACAGTCCCCTTCCTTCTCTGTGAGCTGCAAGAAGTTTGAGGAAAGACAGCACTGTCATTTCTATCTTAGTACAAAGGTTGATATTCCAGTGATCACAGGGCTATACCGAGCTAGGAGGGGACTTAAGTCAGCAGTTCCACTCAACTTAGTCACACAGAGACATACAGCATGGGCCCACTGCAGCCTTGTCCAGACCACCTGCTTCTTCTGCTCTGTCGCCCAATCAGCCATCACTGTAATAATGTTCATGGGAATATTCAAAATACATAAAACATAAAATATGGCTGAGCTGGTATAAAGACAAACATGATCCAGGCTAAATTTATCATCTTTTTCTCCTGATTTTAAAGGAAATTAAAACATTTCCTTCAGCACCTACAAGTACTGTGGGTTTTAGACCTGGGTCTACTCTAATAATGAAATGAAACAAATGAACATACAAATTCCAGCAAAAATAGGAGGACACAGGACTGTGGTTATGGGGCACGGGGAGGGGGGCGTGGTTTGATCTTTCAATAAATATACCTTGTGTGCATCATGTGCTTAGCGGCTTTGAAAGCACTGGAACAGTGTGAAATGAAATAACACACACTAAAACTTCATACAAGCAGCTGAAAATGAGATGATTATAGAAATCTTCATGCCTCTAAAAGAGTCCAGCATGTCAACCTTTCCCATGCTACTGGAATAATTATCAACAGTGATTTATATTATGAACACAAAACTGAGACAGAGATTCTCAAATGACCCACCCACCCCTCATTCGCTGAGGACACTGAGGATGAGGAAAAACAGTTGTTTCCTAGAGGTAGCGATGGTTTGTCTCTCACTTTCTGTCTGACCTGGTGACCTCTGTCATTATTTTGCATATGTTGTTGATTCTGAGTTCTTTGAACAACTCCGTATCTCTAACGCTAGAAATTGTTGCAACAGAAAACAGTTGCAGACTTGGTGCAGATTTCGCATTTATTTTGGTGAAAAAAGAAAACAGTCTGTTCAAAATACTTTAGTAAATAAATTAAAGTTCTTTAAATGTTCATGTTATAGCATCTTGTGGTCTCATTGTTGAATTTCTCAACAGTTTATGAAGTAGAAGGAGGACGTGGATACTTTCATGTATCATGTTCTCAACTTATATACACTCCATATGGCATCTAACTCCTGTGGTTCATATGTTGTGAAGGCATGAAGGATTCTTATTTCCAAATGTTTAAAGATTGCATAAAAATGAATGTTGTTTGATTTCAAAAGTGCTAACAAAAATGTATCTAAAGCCACATGATGTGGTGATTGCTGAAGAAAAAAGTGAAAAGTGCCCATTGAACTGTGGGTTAAACTGAGATAGTCCTTGCTTTTTCTATATAATGTAACTTCAACTGCTTGAAATTGCAAAATGTCTATTCTCTAATCTGGAAGAAACGGCACAACTTTACATCTTTTCTACCAGACAAGAACAAATGTGTTTTTCAAGACATGTTTTTAATATAGCATAAATATTCCTTAAAAAAAAAAAAGACAAAAGAAACTCTTGCTCATTTTCAAAAATACTTGAAAATCGATCTTTCTTTCCAATAGCATTGCTAATTCATTTTACGGTAAAGGTGCTAAAGAAAGTCAGAGACATCTTATGGAATTTTTGATGACTCAAGTTCTCTTTTGCTGTTGAGTCTGGTGAGTCATGCTGTGTTTCTAATGTTCTAATAGATGTCCAAATCTTTCTTTGGGCCAAAATAAACCAATTGATTGCATCTGAAATAGCTGCTTTGTTAAAAATCGGGGTCATTTATAAACAGAATGGTTATTTCCTTATAGCAAAATAACAAACCCATTCCTAACCTATGCTCACATATGATGTTCAGCTTCTGTGGGCCCAAATAAAATTCCTGAACATAAGCCATGTCAGCATTAAGTGCTGAATACAGGCTAATATATTGACTCTTTTTAACTGGACTATTAAGTCCATTAACATTTAATGAAACAATTTTAACTTTATCCACAAAACACTCAAATGCCTTTCTATCAATTCCCTAAAGGCATAACAACATAAATTTAAAAGAAAAATAACTATGAAGCTGTGCTAAATGCCGATGATTTCCATAGGACAGGTTGTGTCCTAAATTTCTCTCAATGCAGGCCACATCTGATTTTTACTACAAAGATAAACCCATACTGGCAATTACCCTTTGCTAACCCTACCAAATAATCTCAGCATGAAAACACTGGTGTTTTTCTTACTACAATGTGATGTATATAGAATGAACTAACGTAATTTCACAAAGAGTCTTAGCAATCCATTTCAAAATTGTGCTATAAAAACATTATCTTCAAAAATATCATGATAATTCTTTTCTCTTTACAACAGCCTCCAAGTAAAATTGCATTCACTTTGGTTTGAATGATTAAGATCTAGAAACTAAAGTGTTTTACTGAGATCCACTGTCACACTGTCACAAAGAAAGACATATGGAACACAAGTAGATCAAATTGATCATTCGTTTCTGCTTTATTCCCTGTTACCTTCAACATAGACATAAACTAGCTTAAATTAATGTTTGTTCTGAACCTTAAGTCTAACTTATTTTTATAATATATATTGTCTCAAAGGTTCATTTGGAAAATTCTGCCATAAAGAATTGAAATCAGCCCCCGTATTCAACTTAAAAAATAAAATAAAATACATTTATTCATGTTTCTTGGTGTGATGCTACTCTCTGGACAATTTTGTTAGTTTCACAAGTCTCTATTCACTCCTACCAGGTTTAATCAGTTTGGAAAACCCTCTCCCATAAATTAAAAAAAAAAAAAAAAAGTCTACAAACAGCCCTGACTGATAGTCACGTTTTTGGCATACGTATTTAATAATATAATGACTAAAAAGTAAGCCATATTTTTTGAGCATCTGTCTTAAGAGACCTCGCATAGCAGCTTCAGGGATTTGAATGCCTTTGAGGAGCCTGAGCATCTAAAGGAGTTAGTGGGACGGACGCAGCTGAGGCTCTGAACACTTGACATGGCAGTTGTAGAAGTTGTAAATGTGCCACAGTAGGAAGCAGCTTTCCATGGACTTCAAAGCAAATGGCAGTTAATTATCTCACTTTCAGGAGCAGCGCAGACTTACCGTGGCAGCTTTAAGGCGAGGACACATGGGCATCTTCACAACCCAACATCAGCTTATGTCATTGTTCAGCTCGGATCTCATCGGAAAGAAATGCTTAAGGTCCAGTTTGGTTCACTTCAAATTAGACTAAGAGTTTTCCCAGATGGTTTTTCAGCACAAGCTGATTTCTCACCCCAGAGCTTGCAGTCGCGGTGCTGTTTGCATATGCTCAAGCGCCAACCTTAATGCCATGTGTAGGACAGATCCATCTGAAGCTTCTCCCCAGCATTATTGTAAATTCAACCTAGAGGTCTTGTAACTTTGGTGAGAAAACAAATGCCTCTCTCTCTCTCTCTCTCTCTCTCTCTCTCTCTCTCTCTCTCTCTCTCTCTCTCTCTCTCTCTCTCTCTCTCTCTCTCTCTCTCTCTCTCTCTCTCTCTCTCTCTCTCTCTCTCTCTCTCTCTCTCTCTCTCTCTCTCTCTCTCTCTCTCTCTCT